>PVKP010005437.1:0-89545 GCA_004027715.1 Plecturocebus donacophilus
CCCCAACCCAACCTTCCCTCCAGATTACTCTCCAGGGTCCCTCTGGCCTCTGGCCTCTCAAATCATATTTAATGCCCTTCTACTTCTCACAGTTTAGCCCTGAATCATTTTCACCATCCCTTTCCAATCAATCGTAAGCAGGAATGCAAGATAGCATTTTGGGTTCAATGAGAAGATTCTAGTCCTTCCCTCTCCCTCAGGTCCTTTCTGATCTAATAGTCTGAAAATTTGAACATGTATTTTGCTTATCTTAAGGCTTTAAGACAGACCAAAATGTGCATATCTCTCAAGGAGGCCCAGACTTACTCTGTTCTCAGACAATGACACCTTACAAGAAATGGAGGATTGGGGAAGGAGCTGGATCTGGGGTTGCTGGGAGAAGGCAGTGGATGCCAAAGCCCCAGAGCGAGGGTGGGTGGGCAGTGCGGAGGAGGTAACCAGGCTGGGCACACCGGAGGGGCCCCCCGGCCTCACCCGGATCGATCCCAAGGGCCGACCCAGAGCAAGGCTCCTGTCTTACGCATCTAAAACCGGAGAGCCAGCCTGGTGCAGAAGCTCAGTGGGGCTGGCCTCTGGAGAAACAGGGGACAGTGGCAGCGACAGATCTCAGCGCTCATCGTGGGAAGAATCGGAGATGCGCTTAGCCCAGGCACCTGACGACCATTTAAACAATGCAGCGGGCGCCTGTGATCCCAGCACTTTGGGAGGCCGAGGCGGGCGGATCACGAGGTCAGGAGTCGAGATCAGCTGACCAACACGGTGAAACCCCGTCTCTACCAAAAATACAAAAATTACCTGGGTGTGGCGGCGAGTGCCTGTCATCCCAGCTACGCCGGAGGCTGAGGCAGGAGAATCGCTTGAACCCGGGAAGTGGAGGTTGCAGTGAGCTGAGATCGCGCCATTGCACCCCAGCCTGGCGACAGAGCGAGACTCTGTCTCAAGTTAAAAAAAAAAAAAAATGCAGATGCTTAAGTTCTGTTTCAAATATTCTAATACGATTGGCCTAGCGTGAGACCCAAATACCGGTCGTTGGAAGCCTTGCAGGTAAGGCAGACACGCTGTCAGGCATGACATGAGTAAGTCGGAGGGAGACGTTTATAGTCACGGACACAGAACTGGAGATGCATAGAAGGGCTGCAAGTCAGCCCAGTGTCTGACTGCACGGGGGGGGACCTGTTTCGGATGGCTGGGGATCTGACAGCCTCTCAGCTCCTGGGGCACTTACCTTTCCTTAACCCTGGCGGGATGCAGTCTTGGGGGAGAAAGAGCAAGTCCCACCAGCAGGGAAAATGAGGACAAACCGGCTCCTCCTCAGCTGTCCCCACCCCCCCAGCGCTGCTCAGGGAAGCTCAGGCTGTTGGTGCCTTTGTGCGACTTCTGAGCCATTTCCTGGGCTTTGAAATGAGCCCCTTCCATGGGCAGAACAAAGTGAAGAGTTAAGGAGAATTTCCACATAAAACAGACTCCAAATCTAGCTATTAAGGAGTCAGATCCCCAAGGTAGCCGTTACCAAAGCTAAGATTCACTGGCTATCTACGCGGAACTTCATTTTTTCTTTAGGGAATTTGGGACGAATTGGGATTAAAAACAGACATTTTTAATAACATTCTCCAAAAATCTGGTTCAGCAATTAGCAGCTTCACTTAATTACAGGGGAATTCACTTAATTACAGAGGAGAGAGAGAAAGAGGGGGAGAGAGAAAAGAAGGGCATCGATGGCTGGAGGCTTTTTCTTTTCTCCTCTTCAAAAAATAATTTCTTTAACCCTTCAAACACCAAATAACAAGCATTTTAAAAAATATATTTACAGACAAGCCGTCAGCCCCTTCCCCTTGAAGAAGTAAATCAGATCCATGAGGACTGCAAAAACATGGGGCTCCTCGTTGGCAAAGGCGGCATTTTTGCTCAGGTAAGAGAAACGCTGCTCTTAACTATCACTCTAGGTAGGAGTCTCCCTGTTGTCCTAATGCCGGTCGGAGTTTCTTCACAACTGTGCTGGGGGACCCAGCCACACGTCATCTAGGGACGAAGCTCAGGTATGCAAAAAAAAAAAAAAAATGGGGTGGGGCAATGCAGCCTCAGGCCACTAGGAGGCGCTGAGTGAAAATGGTTTGGTCGTCTCGGCGGCTCTGTGGGGTGAAGATAGAGGCAGACGCAGGCTGGCCAAGGCAGTTTACAGTATGGATGATAAGAAAGATCGCAGTCGTGCAATAAATAATTTGTCCCCTGTGTAATTAATTCTAGTCCCTGTGAAAGCAATTCCTGCTGTTCTTAGCTCTGCCCCGGGCTCTGACTTGGTGACCCTGATAAGCCTTAGTGGCCTCACTGGCAGCCCCGAGTGACGCCTGTCGGGAAGATGGAGACCACCCGGGCATAGCCCCCATTGCCAAACTTGAAATCAGCCACTGCCAGTGTCCTTCACCCTTAGGCTGGGAGATTCGGAAGTCATTCCCTTCCTGGAAAAGCCACGCCCAGCTCCCTGGCCTCACCCTGCACTGCCCCAGGGCCGCCGCTGCTGCGGTGAGTGAAGTGGGCTGCCCCTCAGTCCCTCGCAGCAACAGGCCCCTCCCCAGGGAGGAGCTCCAGGGCAGAGACTTAAGAGAAGATAGCTTTGGCTTCTCCCTAATTTCTCCTATCCTTTGCCAACTTGTTTTCCCATTTTAAACATTCCTCATCCTTCCCAGTTTCCCTGCTCCATTCCTGCTTCTCACAATTTCAGTGGATACTGAAATATCTACTTCTTGCCTCATACTTCTCAGAGAAAATTGAAACTATCAGGCAAAACCTCCATATAAACTCACCCATCCCCACATCTATTTTTACCTCCTGTGCTAGTCCATCCAGCCTGCTATTGCCAAGTGCCATAGACTGGGTGGCTTATACACCACAGAAATTCATTTCTCATAGTTCTGGAGGCGGAGAAGTCCAAGATCAAGGTGTCAGCAAGCCCAGTGTGTGGTGAGGGCTGTCTTTCTAGGCAGCCGTCTTTCTGCTGTGACCTCACGTGGCAGAAGGGGCAAGAGAGCTCCCTGGGCCTTCACTCATCTCCACATGGGCTCTGCCCTTGTTTTATGTAAATTTTTGGTGCCGCAAAGTAAGTAGCACTCAAACATAAATTTAAATTTCTCAGCAAGGCAAATTTACTTTCTGCAGAAAGAGTGCTCTCATTAGTCATCCTGCCACAAGAGGGCACTGAACAAAGAAGGCAGGGCCATTTAGGCTCCACCCTACTGCTATGTCCTCATTCCACTGGCTGAAACTGGACCTCACAGCCTATGCTGCACTCAGTTGGCTAACAACTTAAAACTTTCCTAAAGAGGTAAAAGCAGAGGAGAACAAAGGAAGAGAGGAAGTAACTTGAATGCTTAGAGAGGCAAAACTACTTCCAAATAAGCTTTGACCTAAAACTCACTTGGGCTGTCCGGGCACATCAGGGCAAATATCTAGGTCGAAGTGTAGGAACTAAGAAATACACTTATTTCTTCATTATAACTAACAGCTACTTTAAAATCATTAGCAAAAGCCTTAAAGCAAATTAACCTTTGAAGAAACTATTATTTATTCATAATGAACTAAAAGGAAAGCATTGAAGAGGAATCTTTTATTAATTCTTATTTCCTACAGCCCTCATGACCTAATCACTTCCCAAAGGCCCCACTTCGCAAGACCATCACCTTGGAAATTAGGGTTCCAACATATGAATTCAAGGGCTAGAGGCACAACTGTCCAGATCATAGCACCTCCTTCCCTGAAGGTTCCAGGAATGAGGTATTTCTCCTGTGCAAATTTAGATCTTCCATCTGTGCGCTTGTTTCTCCAAGTTCCCTCCACCCTCTCTCAAGGAAACATCCCCATGTTTTCTTGCATCTTCAACTTTTCCCCAACTTCCCCTTTAAACAAAACAGACTTAAAGTTCTCCCAGCCCAAACAACAAAACCAGAATGAGCACTTCTGTTAGGATGTGCTCTGTGATTTTTTTTTTCTAGTCCTAGTCATAAATATTTTTCTGTACAAATCAGCCAGCATAATTTAATGATTATGAATCCTAAGACATGCCGTTTATAAAGACATAAGATACTTGTGTACTTGCTTTGTTATTTGGCAGAATTTGTTATGTGCTAAGGAACAGGTGTTATTCTGGGAACTGAAACTATTAGGTTGGTGCAAAAGTAATTACACTTTTTGTGATTTTTCTTTCTTTATTGCAAAAACTGAAGTTACTTTTGCACCAATCCAATACAGTGATAAATAAGATCTAGTCATGGAGCTAGTGGGAGAGGAAAGCCAATATATAGAAAATTACAATACGATGAGGTAAGCTCATCTATAAATATTTTTAAAAAGGTATTCAAGGAGGAGAGAGAAGAGACTTCTAGGCCAGGCTTTCTGGCTAGTGGAATCTTAAATAATGAGATAAACAACCAACCTGTGCATGGAACATGGCCAAGTACAAAGAACTAATTTTGCACACCACATTGTGCCACACAGATGTGGCTGGCGCAAAGGTTTGAGGTGGTCAGTGGAGCTGATATGAAGTCCTTCCTCCTTATTTTACAGACAAAGGAAAAGACACACAGAGAGGTTAAGTAACGACAGAACCAGGATCCAGACTAAGGTAGTCTGATTTCAGAATCTGTCCCCTGAGGAGGGCAAATCTAAGGAACAAGACTGGAGGCAGGGGGTCCCTCTGGGAACCAAGGATGGTGTTTGAACTTGAGCCATGGTAATAGAGAGAGAAGAGACATCTGAGGATAATCCTGGAAAATACAAAGAATGTGGATATGAAAAACAAGAGAGAGTCAAGGAAGAAGATCTCACGTTGGTTTGGGGTGGGCAAGAATGAGTCCAGCTTTAAGCATTCCTACATTCAAAGTGTTCATGAACATCTCACTCAATCTACAGATGCTTCTTTACTTACAGTAGCATTACGTCCTGATAAACCCCTCCTAAATTGAGAATATTTTAAGTCAAAAATGCATTTAGTACACCTAACCAACTGTACATCATAGCTTAGCCAGCAAACTGCGAATGTGCTCAGAACACTTGCATTAGCCTACAGTTGAGCAAAATCATCTAACAAAGCCTATTTTATAATAAGGTGTTGAGTATCTCATGTAATTTATCAAGTACCGTACTGAAAGTGAAAAACAGAAGGGTTGTATAGATATTTGACATACAATTTCTACTAATGTGTATCACTTTACCATCATTGTAAAGTCAAAAAACTCCTGTCAGGAACCATCTGTAAAAGTCTGTAGTTCAGAGGCAATGACTAAAGATCACGATCTGTGGGTCATCAGCATTTACGTGGTGAGATGAGGAAATCTCCCAGGAGGTCTAATGTCTAGATGAGAAACTCAGTGAAATGAAGATAGAAACCTGCACAACATTGACATTTAAAGGGCATGAGAGGCTGGGTGCGGTGACTCACACCTGTCATCTCAGCACTTTGGGAGGCCGAGGTGGGCAGATCACTTGAGGTCAGGAGTTTAAGAACAGCCTGGCCAACATGGTGAAACCCTGTCTCTACCAAAAATATAGATTACAGGCGTGGTGGCATGTGCCTGTAATCCCAGCTACTCAGGAGGCTGAGGCAGAAGAAACACTTGAACCCAGGAAGTGGAGGTTGCAGTAGCCAAGATTATGCCACTGTGCTCCAGCCTGGGTGACAGTGAGACTCCATCTCAAAAAATAAAAACAATCAATGGCAGGAGAAGGAAAACCCTGCTCGGGTGGAGGAAGAAAGGGTGGACAGGTATTAGGAGAGTAAGAAGAGCGTGACGTCATGGAAGAAAGAGAGGGGAAAGATTCAGGAAGTGGGGTGGGAATTCCAAAAGGTCAAGTGCAGAAAAGGCCAGAGAGGATGAGGGCTGGAAGATGCCCAGTGGGTTCCACACCTGCAGGTAACTTTAGTAGAGTGGTGGCAGAAGAATGACAGGGCAAAAGCCAGACTGCCGCCGATTGAGATGTGAATGAGGGAAGAGCAAAGTAATAAATAATGGCCAATAAGCGCCAATAAGCACCTACAAGTCTTTTTAATGGTATGGCTAAAAGCAGGAAGAAAGCATTTGTGAGATAGCTTAGGGGACAAGGGCTCAACACAGCTTTGTATTTGGTGTGGTCTAGATTGGGGTTATGAGAGCTGTAAGCCTGCTTGTTTATAGGCTAAGGGGAAACTGAAGACGCAAGAGGGCAAAGGGATGTTTCTTGAAGTGAAGGTGTTGGGAGAATCCAGGGTCAATTTAGAGTTGAACAGTAAAGACATCTTGTTCTCTGAGCCTTTAGGAAAGTTTATAAAAATGGATGTGGGAGCAAACAAGTTTACCTTGCCTGACAGCTTCAGTTTTCTGAGAAGTATGAGGGATGATTGTCTATTAAATACAGGAAGAGGCGCAGGAGTTGAGTAAGAAAATTGAGAGGAGTGATAATGGTTTTGATTGAGAAAGGATGGTTACAGTGGACAAGAAAAGTTGGGAGGACCCATAGAAATTGGAGACCCTGAATATCTAGCAGTGTTGCTGAGCCTAGCTGTGTGATTTTCCTCTAACACGTCTCAGCCATCTAGATTGGAGAAAAGTCATTCAATAAAATCTTGTATTAGGGCTGGGATTGGCTGTATGAGTGCAGCAGAATAAGGGTGGAAATGCAAGCAAAATGAAGGGCACATGCAAGCCTACTTCAGCCAACTCTGTGCTCCAAGCTGGGTGGAAAGGAAGGAGGAGACCTGAGTGGGGCAATAGACCTGAAGACAACAGACGGATTTGGATTCTGAAGTTTTCATGAAAAGGAGAGCTGTAGTGGGAATCAGACATCGAGTTACTCCCAGTGAAGTTGGCTCATGGCGGTGGCCATGGGTATGAATGGATGCAGGGGGCGGACATAAAGATTCTGGGAGTTGTGGCAATAAGGCAGTGAGAAGCGTGTCTTCTGGGTTGCACATATGGACATGGAAGTCACCCTGGGCAGAAATGGAGTATAGAGAGGGGCCTAAGGCCTCAGTGACGGTGTGGAAAGACCAGGAGGTAAATGTACGACAAACAAAAAAGGGGGCAGCCAGATCATACAGGGGTTTGTATGGAGACTGGAGGGTGAATGGCCTGGATCCTGCACTGGGGACGGAGGAGGATTCAAACCAAGAGAAGTATGAGAAACGTCCTAAACGCCAGGTTTTGGATTTTCAGTTTAGTGCATTTCCTCGAAGTCGTATTTGATTCTCTGATGATTTGTTTTTCCATTTCCCTGTGTCTTCTCAGACATTCCGCATTGCACCCCCAATGTGCATCACTAAACTAGAAGCTGATTTTGCAGTAGAAGTATTTCGTTCTGCCTTGACCCAGCACATGGAAAGAAGAGCTAAGTAACATTTCCAGAAATAAAGAAAACCACAAGTCTGAAGAATGTGCCACTTATGTTCAAGGGTGAATTTGAAGAATTTCAGAACCACTGCCATCTGGAGAAAACCTGCAGCTCTCCATAGGAGTTGTGAAAGACATGGTTGACTGCCTATCAGCCATATTTGTTATCAGAACTGGTATTATTTTGAGAACTCCATTCTTCAGAGGAAAGATCTCCCTAGCTCAAAGAATAAATCCTAATTAGTTTATGTTAGGTATGGTAATTTGATTCCTCTTTGCAGTGATTGGTCTATGCATGAATATGTGATGTATTTTTGTCCAGTGAATCTTGAGGAAAAATCTTTTGGTGAAGGTGCCTTCAGGGAAAGTTTTCTTCACACCTCACTCTTCAGCTCAAGGAGAGATGTCTTCTCCTTGCACTGAAAACACCGTATGTCCATGATGAGATTCCTGGCACCATGTCAGCCATCTTGGAGTCATGAGGACAACCCTATTTGCTGAGGTTGGAAGGTGGGTTGGAAGCCAAATGCTTAGTGATGTCAATGAACCACTCATTTAATCATTCCTGATTAATGAAGAATCAGGAATGATTCCTCAACTCTGCTTGATATATAAGATAATAAATTCACTGGACTGTAGAAGACTTTTAAAATTTTTCACTGTTATAGCCAAAAGCATCCTGAGAAATGCTGCAGAAAATACCCCCAAAGAAACAACAGTCTCCCTCTCCATTGACTCCTTTAAAACATCTATCAGAGCCTTCTTTTCTTGTCCTTACCTACTACCGACATCCCACTCTGGTCTGAACCCTATTACTCCTGTTGCAATACTCCCCAAAACCATAATTTCTCAAACTGTAGTCATTAGAATACACACATATATTTTCTCCATAGAGGCATACTACTTGTCTTAGGTGTATTTTTCCTTAATTTGACTTTTTTACTTAGATATATGGTAAACTTTCTATAATTACAGTATATGATAAATCAATACTACTTGTCATAAGTAGAAAGTAACCATAAAAACAGAGTGAACAGAAACAATGTAATTCAGTTTTAGCAAGATGCAGTTTTTGCAATTGTTCTCAGCCTGAGTCCTGCTCTTTCTTTCTTTGAAAGAGATATGAGAGAGTATTTGAAATGCCAGGCAAGGGCTCACGTCTGTAATCCCAGCACTTTGGGAGCTCAAGGCAGGCAGCTCACCTGAGGTCAGAAGTTTGAGACCAGCCTGCCCAACATAGAGAAACCCTGTCTCTACTAAAAATATAAAAATTAGCTGGGTGTGGTGGCACATGCCAATAATCCCAGCTATTCGGGAGGCTGAGACAGGAGAATCACTTGAACCCAGGAGGTGGAGCTTGCAGTGAGCCGAGATCATGCCATTGCACTCCAGCCTAGGTGACAGAGCAAGACTCTGTCTCAAAAAAAAAAAAAAGAAAAAGAAAAAGAAAAAAAGTAAAAAGAGAGAGAGTATTTAAAACGTGTTAAAAATATACTGGCAGCTGGGCATGGTGGCTCATGCCTGTAATCCCAGCACTGTGGGAGGCTGAGGCGGGCGGATCACGAGGTCAAGAGTTCGAGACCAGTCTGACCAACATAATGAAAACCCATCTCAACTAAAAATACAAAAAATTAGCCGAGTGTGCTGGTGCGTGCCTGTAATCCCAGTTACTCAGGAGGCTGAGGCAGGAGAATCGCGTGAACCTGGGAGGTGGAGGTTGCAGTGAGCCAAGATTGCACCATTGCACTCCAGGCTGGGCGACAGTGTGAGACTCCGTCTCAAAAAAAAAAAAAAAATACTGGCAAACTGAGACCTTCTCCTAAACAAACAGAATAGGGTGTGGAGAACTGAAGGGATATCACTTTCTCAGAATGTGATAGAATGCATATCAAAAGTTGTGTTCACGTTTGAAGCTAATTGTCCTCGTTTTTCTAAGCCCTCCCCACCACCAGGTGTCTGTTCTGCTAACACATCCCACACCTGACTGCCAGATTTGTTTCCATCAGGCATTAAGTGAAACATAGCATTCCCTGGTATACAATCTTCCAGCAGCTTGCCATTGTACCCTGGAAGAGGTCAAAACCCTTTAACAAGGATCTCAATGCTGTCCAGTGTCCAATATCCAAATAGAGTAAACATTTAAATGTTCTGTTTGGGCACAGTAGAAATATCATTGGAATAAGAGTCAAATGACCTGAATTCTAAACCCAATTCTTCCTATTATTTGCTGTAATTGACTTTGGGCAAAACTTTTAACCTCAGTTTGTTCCCAAGAGTGTAAATGTTTGCTCTTCCTACCTTCTAGAGTTGCCTTGGGAATAAAGTGATCCAATAAATATAAAAGTGCTTTGCAAACCAATGACCTAGACAAATAGAAATGTCTTCCTTTCAAGTCACACTTCTTCTCTTTCCTTCACTACCAAATCTTTCTCAAGAACAGTTTCTGTGCCTCATTTATACTTCTTTCCTCTTACCCAAGCCCCAACCACTAGGATTTCATTCCTGTTTCTCATTCCTTGGAAAATGCCTTTTCAAAAGGCGCCTGGTGACTTTTTTATAACTGAAACTTAATGTTTCCTTTTAACAGTCTTTCTGAACAATTGCTACTTCCTTCATTGGCTTCTGCAGTGTGGTCCTTCTGTCTCGGATGGCTTTCTCAGCCTCTTTTCTGGCAACTCCTCAACTACAAGTTTCTGTCCCCAGCTGTCTCTTCGATGCTATACTCTCTCCCTATAGGCAACCTTATCCACTTCTGGAATTTCACCTATCTTGACTATGCTGAAGACTTCGAAATATTTATCTTTAGTCCCAACCTTTTTTTCTGAGCTCTAACCCCAAAATTCTAGCTCTCTGGACTCTGTCATTTACATGTCACAGGAACACTTCAAATTCAACAGATTTAACACAAACTCTACTAAATATAATATCTCCTCCAAGAATCCTTCTTTTTAAATTAATGGTACCCTTTTATTCTCAGGCTCACAATGATTCATATCATTTCTCCCCCAAGTTAACTTTCTGCCCTTTATATGACAAAGTCTCATGAATACCTTCTCTGACATTTTTTCCAGTATGACCCATTTATATCAAAACTGCCTTAATTTGGACCATCATCTCCTTAAACCATTTAAACAGCCTTCTAACTGGTATTCTGGGCTCCTTCCCAATCCATCCTCTACATTGATACCAAAGTCATTTACTTAACAAATAAATATGACCATGTCTCTTGTCTCCTGAAGCCTTTGGGATTCCCTATTGCCCATGGAACAAAGTCCAAACTCCAACTATTATGGCATTCCAGAGTCTTCACAATTTGTCCCCAGACAAGCTTTTTGAGCTTTATTTCCACCATTTTTTCCATGTCATGCACCTTAGTTCTTTGCTTCTATAGTTCACTGTCCCTGGAATATTCTTCTTCTCTTTGCCAGTGAAAATTACAGGGTCAGGGAGATTGAACAAGAAAGTCAACACTTACTTTCCAGTTCTTCTTCAAAGCCCTCAACTTCCAACATTCCTTTTCCTCTAAGATAAAGGAAAAGGGAAGAACACTGAAAACACAATTTAGGATAAAATTTAATAACATATGAAGAGGAAGCAATAAAACTCTAACTTAAAACCAGTAACAACAATAACAGATGTCTCTGGCGAAGATTCCTGCTAGTGTCAGGACATGCTCTCCAGGAAGGAGGCAGCTGAGAGATTTAGTCATTCAGATAAATTCATACAACATATTCCTTGTGGTTCCCTGGGTCTTACAGAATCTTGTGTATACCTAACAGTATATCCTGCCAGTTTCTCATGTCCAAGGGACATATTAATGTCAAAGTCAGAAATGAAATTCCAAAACGTGGCCAGGTCCTGAGTCTCATTTCTTGACTATGAAGGCTGCATGGCTGTACCCCAGTTCCTGCTCATCAGGATAAACTGCAACTCTTTCTTGAAGAGCAGTTGAGGATTAAAGATGAGCAAGTCATCAGAGGCATGGGAGCAGGAAGGGCAAAAATTGTGGCCTTAGAATGCGTATGGCCATTCATTTCTTTCACTGGTTTATAAGCATAATGGATTCCTCCCTCTTTCCATTTGGAATCGTGGGCAGGGGTTTACCACCCCCATTTTTCTCCCTTCCTTTTTCTGCTCTCTCCCCACAGGCAGTGGGATGTGAGCCAGCTTACATAAGGCAAGGAGCCCACATTCTCGCCAAGATTTTTAGAAATTTTTTTCTTGTTAAAACTATCTAAAGTGAAGATAATGAACACTCAGCTCAAGTAAACATTTTTTCACACAAGGAACAAATTGATAATCATGTGATTAGAATATGTATTAAAATGTTGGCAACTGTTTAAAAACACTTGAGATGCCAGTGTACTCAGGAAGGAGTAATTTTTTTTTCCTTTTTTTTTTGGAAACAGTCTCGTTTTGTCACCCAGGCTAGATTGTAGTGGCACGATCTCAGTTCACTGCAATCTCTACCTCTTGGGTTTCAGCGATTCTTCCACCTCAGCCTCCTAAGTAGCTGAGATTACAGGCAAGTGCCATTATATCTGGCTAATTTTTGTAATTTTTTAGTAGAGACAGTGTTTCACCATGTTGGCTGGGCTGGTCTTGAACTTCTGACCTCAGATTTTCCACCCGTCTTGGCCTCCCAAAGTACTAGGATTATAGACATGAGCCACTGTACCCAGCTGGGAGTAATTTTTTAAAAGCCCATCATATCAAGCTTTGTTTTGTTTATATCATTAATAATAATTGTTATTATAAAATACACCTATAAATTAGTAATACTCCTATAAATTAGTAATATTAACACCTATATTACTATTGTAATAATACAACACTAATTATTATAAAATAACACCTATGATTTAGTAATATTTTATTATTATAAAATACGATCCTATTTGTATTGTAACACTCCAACTTTGTCTAACGGTATAACTTTTAACTTTCTAGTCATTCAAGCTAATCTCAAAAGGTATCTCTAAACTATGGGAAGATTTAATTCTTCCACCCTTAAGTTTTACTTAAGTCTCACCTTTTCTTCAAGGAACAACAAAAGAGTAATAGAAAACACGACATTTGCTACTTTCTATCAGAGTTTTGAAATCAGAGCATCGTAGTCATCATTCGGAAGAGGTGTTGAAGACTGCTGGGCCCTGCATAGTCTTTTGCTTGTTAATTAGAGCTGAAGCTTCACTTCCAAGTGAGGCACAATTGGCAAAAATGGCACAACTTTGCTCCGTTGAAAAGGCGATGGTGGACTATAACACCCCAAGTATATCAACAGAAACCAAAGGACCACTGAACTTAAAAAGAGTAAAGTCACAGAAACAAATGATTTATTATGTTACTCTCTTTCGGTTCAATGAATAAAGGAGATAAATCTGGGTCTGACTGGTGGCAGATGTAGGGAGTGTTTGGTAGATCTGAAGACACTGTGAGATTTATCCATGGTGGAAAACCCCAAAGAAGAGATCTCAAAACACAATTTAATCAAGAACAGGGTCAGGAGGGTCATTGAAGACAGCAGCTAGTGAAAAAAACAAATTTTTAACTGGAGGGGACAACATGATGCAGTTGAAGGAGCCCCCACAAAGTCTCCATTGGATTTGTTTGGGGTAAATTAATCCTCCTGAGCTGAAGCTTCCTTGTATCCAAAAAGATGATCATATCGACCCACTTGAACTCTTCTGAGGATTTAAATAATACACTGGCAGCTTCTCCAAAGATACTAACTTTCTCCTTAGGATTCCTGCCTTTTCACCCAGAAACTCCCTTAGTTAGTGCTTGGCTGTCATCATCTAGAGCCGATGTTTATTTCTGTGCATATGTTTTATTTCCTCAACTGAACTATAACTACTGGCAGGGCAACCTTGTCTTATCCTCTTATGCTTAGTGCCTAACACAGTACTCCTCAGAGAAAAGGAAAAAGTAACTCCTAATTGGGAATACATTCTCAGAAATACACGCTTAGATGACTTTATCATTGAGTGAACATCAGAGCATACTTACACTAATCTAGATAGTAGCGCCTACCACACAGCTAGGCCTTGTGGTATAACCTATTGCTCCTAGGCTGTAAACCTGTACAGCAGGTCACTGTACTGAATACTGTATGTAAGAGTTAAAGAAAGAGGAAAGAAAAACAAAACATGGCTCAAAAGTCAAAGACAGGTTTATTTTAGAGAAATAAACCTGAGAGGGGCTTCGGTCCAATTTCGGTCAGGAGCATTTTCTTTTACAAGCTATGAGTATACACTGGTTTTAGGGTGAGGGGGCTTATCACAAGCCTGGAATGTTTCTGTGTCAGGGAGAAGTTTTATGGCGGGGTTGAAATGTCACTGGGCAGAGGGGAGGTTACCTTGAGACTGACATCTTCCCAGCCAGAGGGGGGTTATCTCGGGTCTCGCATGTCTCTGGTTGGGGAGGGGTTTGGAATGTGTTTCTGGTCAGAGAAGTTATTTGTTGTTTATGGTCATGCTGACCTTTGCCAAGGCTGAGGCCCTTTGGATTGAGGCAGTTTTTGATGACGGTGAACTTGAAAACGGCAGTGCTTGTCCAAGATGATGATGCTCCTGCTCTGTCATTGTCGGCAGCTGTAGCTAATAGCAAGTATTTGTATATTTAAACATATCTAAATATAAAAGGAATGCAGTCAAAATACAGCATAAAAAATAAAGAATGGTACACCTGTTTAGTGCACTCAGCATGAATGGAGCTTGCAGGACTAGAAGTTGCTCTGGGTGAGTCAGTGAGTGCATGGTGAGTGAAAAGTCTTAGGACATTCCTGTACACCACTGTAGACTTTATAAAGTCTGTACACTCAGGGTACACACATTTTTTAAAAATTCTCTTTCTTCAATAATAAATTAACATTAGTTTACTGTAACTTTTTGACTTTATAAACTTACTTTTTGTTAACTCTTTTATAGTAACACTGCTTAAAACACAAACACATTGCACAGCTTTACAGAAACATTTTCTTTGTTTATATCTTTATTCTAGAAATTTTTTACTATTTTTAATTTTTTTAAGTTATTTTGTTAAAAATTAAGATAAACACAGTAGGTTAGGCTACCCAAGGTCAAGTTCATCAATATCTCTGTCTTCCTCCTCCATATCTTGTCTCATTGGAAGATCTTCAAGGGGAATAACAGGCATGGGAGTTGTCATCCATGATAACAATGCCTTCTTTCAGATGCCCCTGAAGGACCTGTCTGTGGTTGTTTTACAGCTTTAACCTATTTCTAATAAGCAGAAGGAATATACTCTAAAATAATGATGAAAAGCATATATAAACAAGTACCATAGTAACCTATTATCATTATCAAGTATTAAGTACTGTATATAATTGTCTGTGTTAGGCTTCTGTGAACAAAAAAAGTCAAACTGTAAAATATTTGAAGAGATTTATTCTGAGCCAAATAGGAGTGACCAATGACCCATGACATGGCCCTCAGGAGACCCCAAGAACATGCGCCCGGGGTGGTCATGTTACCGGAAAGGGGTCCCGATCCAAACCCCAAGAGAGGGTTACTGTATGGTTCCACGAATGCAAGTGAGGTACCCAGAGTAGGCAAGTTCACAGAGACAGAAAGTACAATAGAGAGAAGGAATGGAGAAATTATTGTGTCTCCATTTCTGGAGAGAAGAGGGAATGGAAAATTATTATTTAATAGGCACAGCGCTTCTATTTAGGATAATGAAAAAGCTCTGAAAACGGGATAGTGGAGCTGGTTGTGCAACATTACAAATGTGCGTAATGCCACTGAATTGTATACTTTAGAAATGGTTAAAATGATAAGTTTTACAAGTTTTTTAATTTAAAAAAATTTTAAAGAATTTATTCACATAAGGAGAATATTTCTTCCAATAAGGGTGGAGAAAAGGTTTAATATAGAGATTTTGATTGTATTAATGAATAAAATGACAGAGAGATTTAGTTGTTTTAAAAAAATACAGCCTCACTTCATATCTAGTTGAGAAAAAAATGTTCACTGTAGCACACACAGAAAGATCATCTATTTTCTTCACATGTGGGTTTCTTAAATGCTAGACATTTGGTCTTAAATCCTTGTTGGAACAAGGAAAGATACTAATCAATATACAAATGCGTATAAATACCAGCAAAGATGCCTGGTTCATGATGACTCTTCACCAAGCATCCTAACAAAGTAGGTGGAGTATCATCTCCCTAAAGCGAGTTCTTTCATGTGTAAAATGAGCAGGTTGAACTAGATAGATGAGGAGTTTCCAATCTTTTGGCATCCCTGGGCCACAGTGGAAGGCGAAGAATGGTCTTGGGCCATGCATAAAATACATTAACACTAAGGACAGCTGATGAGCTAAAAAAAAAAAAAAAATCTCATAATGTTTTAAAAGTTTACGAATTTGTGCTGGGCCACATTCAGAGCCGTCCTGGACAGCATGCAGCCCATGGCCCACAAGTTGGACAATCTTGAGTTACATAAAGTAAGGTCCACATCCACACTACCATTTTCCATTCTCTGATATTTTAAAGCAGCAGCAGGGCACAGCAAGAGGACCTCAATATAGTCTTTCCTGGAAACTGCTGAAGTGAGTTCTTGAAGGTCTTTAAGCCCAGTGACTTGTTCAGTACAGATGCTTAAGGTCTCGGGGAGCATGTTTGCAAGTGACTGTAAGGACACCAGAGTGCTGCTAACGACAGGGGAAACTTGAGAATGAAATGTCTCCAATCTGGGAATATGGAAGACTTTCTTTGAAGTCAATGAATATCTTGGGCTTTTATTGAATGCTCCACAGCCCCAGGCATAGGCTGCGCACAGAGAAAACCTCAGCAAATATGTACCGGTGATGTTCATTTGACATTCTGCCAGACGATCTGCTCTTAGATTACATTGTTTTTCTGTTACTGGGAAAAGAGGTCTCAATCCAGACCCCAAGAGAAAGTTATTGGATCTCATACAGGAGGGAATTTCAGGCAAGTCACAGAGTGCAGTGAGAAGAGATAGTTTATTGAAAGATACAGAGTAGGGCATCTTCAGAAAGCAAACAGAGAAACGCCTCATCTTTAAGGTTTTCTTATATAGGGGGTCTTGCCTATGTAAGAGCTAAGCTAAGCTGTGTCTATGTGCAGCTGGGCAGACAGCATGATTTATTATTCTATTAATTATTATTTTTATTATTCTATTGATTTCAAGAAAACGGTCCTTGACATTCTACCATGTAAATACATCAAAGGATAACTATAACTATCTTGGAAGCATATACTGCTGTGGGTATTGGGACATCGGGACTTTCTGCTGTTGTAGGAGTATATCCTTGTAGGTATCTTTAGGCTGTTCCCTCAACTATAAACATCTTATGGGTCATGACTATGGGTCATGACTGGCAAGGAATGTGCCTTGTTATTCTCAAGATGGAGCTGAACTTAAAATGGCATTACTCTGTCTCTCCTGCTTCCCTAACAATTCCTCCCTATATTTGTCAGTGTGTATTTTTTTCCTATGTATCTTTATTGTTTTCAAATGTACAGTTCAGTAGTAATAAATACGGTTACATCATTTTATTTTCTCTTTATCCCACTTTTCCCCTTTCCTTCGCAGGCTCTGGAAACCATCAGTGTACTCTGTATCATCATGAGACCCACATTTTTTAGCTCCCACTTATGAGTGTGAACAGGCAGTATTTGTCTTTCTGGGCCTGGCTATTTACTTGACATATGGCCTCCAGTTCCATCAATGGTGCTGCAAATAATAGGATTTCATTACTTTTTATGGCTGAATAATATTCAAATGTGCATATATGTCACATTTTCCTTATCCATTCATCTGTTGATGAGAACTTAGATTGATTCCGTATTTTGGCTATTATGAATAGTGCTGCAATAAATATGGTAGTGTAGGCATCTCTTTGACATATTAATTTCCTTTCTTCTGGATATATATGCAGCAGTGGGATTGCTGGATCATATGGTAGTTCTATTTTCAGCTTTTCCAGGAACCTCCATATTGTCCTCCACTGTGGCTGTACTAATTTACATTCTCACCCGCAGTGTCTGAGGGTTCCCCATTCTTCACATTCTAACCAGCATCTGTCATTGCCTGTCCTTTAGATATAAGCGATTTTAACTAGGGTGAGATGATATAAAAATTTCTAAAATTCCAAAATAATAGATTCACTGAAAAACATATAATGATATTTTTAGGATCCCTCCCAAAGGGTAAAAACTTCAGAGTGAGGAGGGCATTACCTCATTCTCCCCTGAAGTATCACTGTGTTAATACTGATAGGATGACAAAGAATTAAACTTGTTGTTAATTAAATGTTAAAGAAAATTAAGGCCAGGTGCAGTGACTCACCTCTGTGATTCTAGTACTTTGGGAGGCTGAGGTGGGTGGATCATGTTGAGGTCAGGAGTTTGAGACCAGCCCGGCCAACATGGTGAAACCCTGTCTCTACAAAAATACAAAAATTAGCTGGGCATGATGGCGGATGCCTGTAATCCCAGCTACTCGGGAGGCTGAGACAGGAGAATCACTTGAACCCAGGAGGCGGAGGTTGCAGTGAGCCAAGATCACACCATTGCACTCCAGCCTGGGTGACAGAGCAAGACTCCATCTCAAAAAAGAAAAAATAAGAAAGAAAATTAGACCTGGGTCTAATAAGCTGAAGTTTTTATCTGAAAATGGATAATGGAGTCAAAACAGACAACGACCTTCACTAAGTATTTCTAACTTACCTCTTTCCCTCCAGTGCTGAGTGATTTCATGGGCATGCTCTTCAGCACGGACTCTGCAGGGTCTGTCTCTGAGGTTACTGTGTCTGGGCGGGGTGTGGCATTGTTGGCAGAATGACACTGTGGTGGGGCAGTGGTCTTTCAAACTGCTCAGTTTTCAAAGAGGGGGCTCAGGCCCCAATGAGAGGAGCTGTCGGGGGTTGTGTTCCTTTTGTTTGTTTTTCATTTTTTTGATCAAGGCATAATTTATGTAAAGTAAAATGTATCCTTTTAAAAAAGTGAACAGTTCTTCAAGTTTCAACAAATGCAAAGAGGCATGTAAACACGCCCAATTCAATAAACAGAATATCTCCATGACCCCCCAAAATGCTTGTGGGCCCCTCTGTAATGAACCTCCTTCCTCTGTCCCCAGCCCCAGCAATCGCTGATTTATTTTTATTGCTATAGCCTTACCTTGTCCAGAAGGTTTTCTGACTTCTCCCCTTCTGTCCCCCAACAGCAACCCCATTCTGTTACAGTTTTCTGTCCTGACATCTTCACTCCCTCAATCTACTGTAATTTAGTTTCTGCCTGCACGCTTCACTGATACTGGTTCACAGATACATCTAGGAACCTTTGAATTGCCCAATCCAGTGGGCACACATCAGTCCTACTCAGCTTTTTTTCTTAACTTTTTCTACAGCCTTTGCCACAACTGATTGTACCTTCCTTATTGAAATTCTCTCCTGCTTTGGATTTCATAATTCTATTTTTTTCTAATTATCTGAATATTCTCCCTTGGTCTCTTAGGCCTTTTCTGTTTCCAGCATTGAAAATCAGTGTTAACCATCATAGCAGACACTGGTGATTACCTACTCAACAGCCTTATCTCCTTTCATTCCTGTTCCCCCTTTTGTTTATCCATCCTAAGGGGAGGTCACCTCATACCCAGCCCCAGGGGCAAATCCTTAATGATCATGGTAGTCTCATTTATCTCTGGCCAATGAGATGTAAGAAGAAGGCTGCTGGGGATGGAGTGGGAAGCTTCTAGAAAAGACACTCCACTTCATATCAAATTTCTGTTTAAAAAAAGAGAAATGACTAAAGTTATTGTTATACTGTGATATAATAAGAAATACACATTTGGTCTTCATCCCTGGTTCCTGGCACAGAGCTCCTGAAACACTTATAATTTCCTAAGTGATAGAGGTGCTAGGAACACCTTTTTTTTCTATTATTTGGTCTTCAACTCTAGTTCCTGGCACAGAGCTCCTAAGTCCCTCGGAATTTCCTAGGTGATAAGAGCATCTTTTGTCTTAATGAGGTGACTCTTGGTGGTCTCCTGGATGCTTCAGGATGGGAGCTGGTCACCAGAAAGATCAAGCCATCATTAGAAGTTTACAGCTTCCAGCCCCACCTACATCCTCCAGGGAGGGAGGTGGGGCTGGAAATTAATAAATTGATCTTGGCTGCATGGTTTGACAGGGTTTGCAGAGCTTCTAGGTCAGTGAACACATGCACGTATTGGGAGACTAGCACACCCCGGCATGGCAGAACAGAGGGAAGAATCCACCTGGGTCCTTGATGACCCTCCCACTGGCTCCCCAGCTCCACAGGGCAGAAGCTCCTGCACCCTGGACGCTTCCATACCTTACCCTATACACCTTTTCATCTGGCTATTCATCTGTATTATTTATCATACCCTTTGTTATGTAATAAAACAGTAAACTTGTTTCTCTGAGTTTGGCGGGATGTCTTAGCAAATTATCAAACCTGAAGAGGGGGTTGTGGGAACCCCCAAATCATAGCTAAGTTGGACAAAATTGAGTAACCTGGAGATGTATTATTTGCAACTGGGATCTAAAATGGGGATCATCTTGTGGGACTAAGCCCTTAACCTCTGGGGTCTGTGCTAATTCCAGTGTCAGGAGTGAATTACAGGATGTCTGGTTGGTGTACAGATAGCTACAGAATTTGCTGGTGTGGAAAAAACCCACATAGTTGGTGTCCGAGTGTGTGCAGACAAGGCGAGTATGCAGATGGAAACGGTGAGTTTTTTCCTTTTCAGTTCTCCTGCCCTTGCTTTCCAGAATGGAGGCAGATATCTTGTGGTTGTGATGGGACAAGTCTGATAAAAGCCCAGGTGCTGAGCATGGCAGAACAGATGGAAGACTCCACCTGGGTCCCTGATGACATTCCCAGGCCACCAAATGAATCATGCCAGAACCGCCCACTTCCAGACTTCTTGTTATCTGAGACTGAAAACCCTATCGCTTAGGCTATTTTAAATGAGGAATTGTGTTATGTGCGTTCGAAAGCACCCCAGTAGCATTCTTCCACTCTGTTCTCACTCTTCACTCTCTGCCTCAGGGATGCCATTCAGTCATGTGACACCAAGAATGCCATGCATGTTGATCACCTCCAACTCTCTTTCTCTGTCCCACCCAGGTCTACCTCCTGTGAGTACCTTTCTCCAGATCCACACACACAGGACTGCCCGCTGTATATCTGCAACAGACACTGACCTGGACCCCACAGATTCTCTTTCAAGAAAGGACTTGTTGCCCCAGCAGCAAGGAGTGTGGTCAGCAGATGCCTCCAGCTGTCAGCTCCTTTAAGAATTGCCTCAAGCTCAGAGAGCAGCCTTGCCCAAGTTCACATCCTTCCCAAGATGATCCAGCCAGGGCCATACAGCCTCAGCCATCTCAGCTTATCAAAGGACAATGCTGATGAGTCATCTGTCAGGGCTCTCATTGGGCCAGGACTGCCACCTGGCTTCTTCCTCTGCCCAATCCTGCTTCCTTCCTTTCCTTTCCATAGGCTGGACCCAAAAAGACTCCCTAATAAATATTCTGCATGCTAACTCCCTTCCAGAGTCAGCTTCTGGGAGAAACCAACTTGCAACAATATCTTCTCCTGAATATTCTTCAGGAACTTCAACCCAACATTTGCAAAACTGAACCTACCTTCTTCATTCCCATTCCCTTCCACTACCTTCACTAGCCATAATCCTTCAATTAAGCCACCCAGATCCAAAACCGAGGAATCATTTTTTCCCTTCATCCTCCAAATCTCAATGGCCTCCAGGTGCTTTCTATTCTATTTCCTTTGTATTTTCCAAATCATTCCTTAATCTCTCGCTACACTGTTTTTGCTTAAGTTCAAGTCATCATTTGTCACCATGATCAGTGCCCCTGACTTCTCTAACATTATCCTCTTCCCATGCATTTTCCACAACAGGGGGATTTTTCTAAATTGCAAATCTGATTTTCATATCTCCTACTTAACAATTTTTAGTGGTCCCTATTGATTATAGAATTAAATCTAGTATCTTCACAAGGTTTACCACTTTGTATCAGTTTGATTTCTTGTCCACCATTTCTCACCCACAGCCCTTTTGTCAAGGCAAACCAAATTATCTAGAATGGCTACAACGAGCTATGCTGTTACATCTCTGTGCTTTTGTACTGTTGCTTGTTCTAAACCTGGAATGCTGTTCCCTCCTGTCCTCACTTCCCTGACTCATCATTCAAAACTCATTTGGTAGCTAAACTGAATATTATCAATATCCAAATCTTTTGTGCTTCAAAGGAAGGACACCATCAAAAAAGTGAAAAGATGACCCACAAAATTGGGGAAAATATGTGTAAATCACATATCTGATAAGACACGTGTATCTGGAATATATGGAGAACACTTAAAACTCAATAATAGAAAGATAAATAACCTCAAAAAAATGGGCAAAAGATTTGCAGAGACATTTTTCCAAAGAAGATATACGAATAGCAAACAAGGACACAAAAAATGGTCAACATTATGAGCTATCAAGGAAATCCAAATGAAAACTTCAGTGAGATACCACTTCACATCCACAAAGATGTCTATAATCAAAAAGGTAACAATACATGTTGGTGAGGACGTAAAAAAATCAAAACCCTCATACACCACTGGTGAGAATATAAAATGGGACAGCTGCTTTGGAAAACAGTCTGGCAGTTCTTCAGATGGTTAATCAGAGAATTATGATATGATCCAGCAATTCCACTCCTAGGTATATACTTGAGTAACAAAACGTGTCCACGTAAATATATATAAATGTTCATAGCAGCATTATTCACAATAGCTAAAAAGTGGAAATAACCCAATGTCCATCAACTGAAAGGTGGATAAATAAAATATTGGTATATCCACACAACAAAATCATACTAGGTAATAAAAATGAATAAAGCACTGAGGTGGTACAACATCAATGACTCGAAAGCATTATGTTAAGTGGAAGAAGCCAGTCACAAGGAATTACATAATGTATGATTCTATTCATAGGAAACGTCCAGAATTGGCAGAACGATAGAGACAAAAAACAGTGTGTCAGTGGTTGCCTGGTACTGAGGGACATGAGGATTTTAAGGGGTGCCAGTTAAGGAATGCAGAGTTTTTGGAGGGGGGGGTGATGAAAACACTTTAAAATTGACTGTGATGATGGATCCACAACTCTTCTTTTTTGAACCTCTGCCTCCTGGGTTCAAATGATTCTCGTGCCTCAGCCTCTTGAGTAGCTGGAATTACAGGAATGCACCATCATGCCTGGCTAATTTTTGTATTTTCAGTAGAGACAAGGTTTCACCATGTTGGCCAGGCTGGTCTCAAACTCCTGACTCCCAGGTGATCACCTGCCTTGGCCTCCCAAAATGTTGGGATTACAGACGTGAGTCACTGCACCCAGCCTTACAACTCTTTAAATGTACTACAAGCCATTGAATTACTACACTTTGAATGGGTGAACTGTATGTATGGGAATTATATCTCAATAAAACTGGGGGGTTTTTTTGGCCCAGCACGGTGGCTCATGCCTATAATTCCAGCACTGTAGGAGGCCTAGGCAGGGAGATCACCAGAGGTCAGGAGTTCGAGACCAGCCTGATAAACATAGTGAAACCCTGTCTCTGCTAAAAATACAAAAATTAGCCAGGTGTGGTGGCCCATTCCTGTAAACCTGGCTACTCAGGAGGCTTAGCCAAGAGAATTGCTGGAACCCGGGAGGTAGAGGTTGCAGTGAGCCGAGATGTGCCATTGCACTCCAGCCTGGGCAACAAGAGTGAAACTCCATCTCAAAAAAAAAGCTTTCTCGATATAGAAACATAAACTCTCAGTATCTCAGTTTGGATGCTCTCCCACCCCCAGGCTTCCCCACAATATCTCCCTTGCATTTACTTCTCCCTCTCCGCTACTTTCCATGGCTGGGGTAAGGCACCCTTTCTGTGTTTTCATGGGGCACTGTGACCTCCTCATTCATCACAGGGCTGTTTTCCTTTAGGGGAGGAACTCCTTGCAGCCTGCAAGCCTATCTTTTATCTTTGTGTTCTTACATCTAAGCAAAGCAGTGCCTGGCACATGGTAGATGCTCAGTAAGAATGTGCTGAATGAATGTATATATGAGTAAAGAACCAATTGATTAATCAATGTTTTATTTATGGAGCTTCTACTATAAACAAGGTACTAAGAGTGGTTCACAAATGCTTATAGGAACAAATCAATGCTAAGCACAGGAACCGTGTTCAAACTCAGTGCATAACATGGAATCCTTTGTCTTCATGTAGGAAGCAAATGCTGCTGACCCAGCACTTACCTGTACCTGGTTTTATCTCTGCAGATACAGAGAAACATCTGCTCTGATCCTGAACTTTTTCTCACTCCTTCGAGAAAGTAGGTAAGGCTCAGATGATGCAATGGGAGATACGAATGAGGGCAGAAAACAGAGTATAGGAAAAGAACACACACTGAAAAGCAATTTCACACCACACATCATTAGGCCTTTGCACTCACCAGCAGAACTACACAGCACAGCACATAATGTACTTTAAAGCCTGCAAACTCATCAGGAAGCCTAGTAGATAAGAATTCAAATTTATTATATGGTTTATATATACCATAGAATATTATTCAGCCATAAAAAGGAATAAAATCATGGCCTTCACAGCAACCTGGAAGGAACTGGAGACCATTATTCTAAGTGAAGTAACTCAAGATTGGAAAACCAAACATCCTATGTTCTCACTCATAAGTGGGAGCTAAACTATGAGGACACAAAGGCATAAGAGTAATACAATGAGGCCAGGTATAGTGGCTCAGCCTGTAATCTCAACATTTGAGGAGGTCAAGGTGGGCAGATCATTTGAGGTCAGGAGTTCAAGACCAGCCTGGCCAACATGGCAAAACCCTGACTCTACTAAAAATAGAAAAATTGGTTGAGTGTGGTGGTGCATGCCTGTAATCCCAGCTACTTAGTAGGATAAGGCTTAAGAATTGCTTGAACCCAAGAGTTGGAGGCTGCAGTGAGCTGAGGTCATGCCACTGAACTCCAGCCTGGGTGACAGAGTGAGACTCCATCTCAAACAAACAAACAAACAAAAATGATGTAACGGATTTTGGGGACTCAGGGGAAAGGGTGGGAGGCAGGTGAGGGATAAAAGACTGCTCACTGGGCACAGTGTATACTATGCAGGTGATGAGTGCACCAAAATCTCAGAAATCATCACTAAAAACTTATTTATGTAACCAAACACTACCTGTTCCCCAAAAACCTACTGAACTTTTTTTTTTAAAGCCAACAAACTAGAAAAAAAAGGATTCAAATTTATTGTTCAAAATTTTATCGTGTGCTAGCTGAGGTATTTTGAACTATGAGGGCAGAATTTGTTACATCTCCTCATAGAGAAATTGAGGGATTTCACCTAAAAACATGACTAACTAAAAAATTTACAAAGTTCAAAGCACAATGAAGATGTGTGGGCTTATGTTCAAAAATTTAAATTTTGGCCAGGTATAGTGGCTCACGCCTGTAATACAGCACTTTGGGAGGCCGAGGTGGGCAGATAACCTGAAGTTGGGAGTTTGAGACCAGCCTGACCAACATGGAGAAATCCCATCTCTACTAAAAATACAAAATTAGCTAGGCATGGTGGCACATGCCTGTAATCCCAGCTACTCAAGAGGCTGAGGCAGGAGAATCACTTGAATCCAGGAGGTGGAGGTTGCAGTGAGCTGAGATTGTGCCATTGCACTCCAGCTTGGGCAACAAGAGCGAAACTCTGGCTAAAAAAAAAAAAAGATTAAAAATTTCCAGTGGTAACAAAAGAGCATTATATCAAACTCAGGGGCCCTTCTGAGCACAGGCCCTGGGTGACTGTCTGCATGAGTCTCATGCCATGAAGTTGGCCCTGTCTGCAGAGCTGGCTCAGAAAGGTGATATGGCCTCTTGGTGAGAAACAAAAACCTAAGGGTGGGAATGCTAAGATTCTACATTCAACATCCCCTGTTCTGCAGAATTCACTTGATCCATTTGTTACCATGGATACCACCTAATCTGCCTGACTGAAAATTCAGGAACCTTCCTCTAGTGACTCTCTTTTTACTCTGTAGCCTCAAAAGGGTTTATCTACAAAGCCTCTCTTTGCCTCCTGGAATCCCCCTCATTTCTCTTGGCCACTGGAATAAAATAATCCTTTTACTAAAGCTAAGATAAGGTCTTAGTTCTACATCTTGGGAGGTCCAGGTTAGGGCAGGTCAGAAAGGAAGCAAAGGAGGGAGACTGATCTCTCTTAGATGGTGCTGTTTACCCTAATGGTTCGCTTCCCTGCATCTACTCTCCTGCTTCCTCCTTCCTAAGATAACTGAGATTTTGCTCATGTTTCTTACTAAGAGATCTGGGATTTGGCTCAGTGTTCCCCAAGTGACTCAGGAAAAGCTAACTCTATCCCCAACTCCAGGGTAGGTTTCTGGATACTCTAAGCCAATGACAGCAATACCATCCCACTTGTGGAAGTCAATCCTCCTGAGGCATTCCCATGGCTACTGGTATCAAAGGCCCTGTGACTCAAGTTGGCCCATTCAGACTGAAAGGAGGGACTTTTCATGATGAGTGAAGAGTTTTTCTCTCTCCCGCCCTCTCTCTCTTTTTCTGTGCCGCCCCCTCCCCGCCACCAAGCCCCCTCCTCACAGTGTGAGAGGACAATATTCGTTCCAGTTGATACTGGTATCCATTTTTTGACCATGAGGGAAGGTTGCCGAAGACAAAGCACAGGAGACAGGGAGGACAGATAAGATATATATTAGCAGACAAATGGAACTGGAGGCCCCATGGATTGTGTCCAGAGCCTGCACAATTTCTAGATGAACTGTTTTGGGAGATAATACATTTCCTTATTAACTAAGCTCATTAGAAACTTTGTTCCTTGCATCAAAAATATCATATTTGACACAGATGCAGACAGAATTCTGTCTCAGGTTGGCTTATTCACATATACTCCATGAACATTCATTAAGCATCCTTATGTATACATCAAGTCCTATGGTAGATACAAGGATTAGATATGCTGCTGTCCTCAGAAGTTTACAGTCTGGTACAGAAGTCATGACTTACATATATGAAATGTTTCCTGACAATGGGAAGCAATGTATGCTTTTTAAAAGTTTGTTTTGAAATGTACAACAATACATGTTGTCTACCTCTTCTACTCCTGTTCCTGAGATGCAACCATTCAAGAGTAGAGTTTATCCTTCTCAAAGCTTTAATGTCTTTCTCCTGAGGCAGCATAAGGTAAGAATTAAGTGGTAAAGGAGTTTAGGGGAAGAAAAACTTACTCAGGCTGAGGAGATATTAGGAAAGCTTCATGGAAAATGAGTCATATAAACACTATTGCCCTTAAGCTCAGGTAGCAGAAGCTCTGCTCTGGTCTTTGCAGAGACAAAGAACATGCCACCCCAAAATACACCATTTTTGCATATTGATCACTTTGAGTTAAGGGCACTTGAGAAACAGCAGGTGCGAGAATGGCATTCTGATCTTCCTTTTTCTTCCTCAAAGCAAGAGATGAAACTCTCATGTGAAAGGTACCCTCCCTGACCAGAAGGAAGGAAGACACTCTTATCCTCACAGATGGGATGTCAAAGCTGAGAGAGATACAGGTACCAAAACAAACAAACAAACAAAAAAAAAAACCCACTTATTAAACTAACCTTTATCTGCCTAGCAACTTTTCCACAATTAAATGTTCTACCCCAAAGCTCTTTGTCTTGTCATGTTTTCAAACTTTACTACTCTTTGTCCAACCCCACTCTATAAGCTTTCAGCCCTAATTGCTCCTTAGAGTCTTCATTTTTCTTTTGAGGGCTCCCATGTACAGGTAAAAATTACTAAATACAATATGTATGTTTTTTCTATTATTCATCTGTCTTATGTCAGTTGAATTCTTAAGCCTAGACAGAGACCCGAATAAGAAAGGGAAGTTTTGCCTCCCCCAGAACCCCCACCCAGCCTTTCTTTTGCCATGCCCCTTTCTAGGGAACAAAGAATTCACAAGGCCCTGTGGTTTAAACCACAATCCAGATACCCAGATACCTAGAATTGCCTGCCACATGGCTCAAAACCCACTTGCAGGGCCTACATGGGTCTTCCAAGTAATTTCCCATTTAAAATCAACTGTGCCATATAATATAACAATTAGAGGGGCGATATTTTAATCATATTCATGAGTTCCAGGACAAGAACTCTTGGGTGGGGGGAATTTTAAAATTTTGTCTACCACAAGAATAAAATTCTAAAAATAACTACCAAGTACAGCTGGTATTAAATTCCAAAAGTACAAAAGATGGCACAGCAAGAGTCTCCAGCCCTTATCTCTTCTCCCCATCACCCAGTTTACCTCACCATGGATAGTCACTGTTAGTGGTCCTTCAACTACATTACACGAATACTTCATGCTTTTTTAACCTTAATGCTATATCCTGCAAATCATTTTGTAGCTGTATCATAACTTATTAGCTATCCATGAGTATTTAGGTTATTTAGAATATTTTTCTTTTACAAAAAAAAAAAAAAAAAAAAAAACAATGCTGCAATTAAAACCCTTTTAGAGCCAGTCTGTGCATGTCACTGGGGGACCTGGAGATTGATCTGCCTTGCTTGCCACCACCAGCACCCATGTACACCTTCCAGGGGTCTACGGATAGACTCATGCTGCTCATGCCACCACCTGTGCCTACTATCTGGAGACCTGGGGATAGTCTGACCCTATCCACCACCACCAGCACATGCATGCACTATCCAGAGACATAAGGATAGACACATCCCAACTGCCACCAGTACCTCCATGTGCTGGAGACCAGCACACCAAGCCTACCACTGCCACTGCTGGCATGTGCATGTACTGTATGAGGGTCCAAGGGTTGTCCTCCACTAACACTGTCACCACCCAATAGGTTTACCTTGCCTCCTGCCTAGACAGAGTCAATTTATCAAGACAAGAGGGATTGCAATAGACAAAGAGTCATTCATGCAGAGCTGGCTGTATGGGAGACCCAGAGTTTTCTGATTATATTATTCACATCAGTCTCCCTGAGCATTCAGGGATCAGAATTTTTAAGAATAATTTGGGGAGTAGGAAGCCAATTTGGGGAGTTCTGATTGGGGGTCGGGTTGGAGATGAAATCACAGGTAGTTGAAGCTATCCTCTTGCACTGAGTCAGTTCCTGGGTGATGGCCACAAGACCAGATGAGCCAGTTTATCTATCTGGATGGTGTCAACTGATCCAGTGAGTACAAGGTCTGCAAAATATCTCAAGCTCTGATTGTAGGTTTTACAATAATGATATTATCCCTAGGAGCAACTGGGGAGGTTTAGAATCTTGCAGTCTCTAGCTGCATGACTCCTAAACTATAATTTCTAATCTCATAGCTAATTTGTTAGTCCCGCATAGGCAGTCTAGTTCCCAGGCAGGAAGGGGGTTTGTTTGAAAAGGGCTGTTATCATCTGTGTTTCAAACTATAAACTAAATTCCTCCCAAAGTTAGCTCGGCCTATGCCCAAGAATGAACAAGGACACCCTTGGAGGTTAGAAGCCAGATGGAGTTGGTTAGGTCGGATCTCTTTCACTGCCTCAATTATAATTTTGCAATGGTGGTTTCAATCCTTACACCACCAATGCCATGCACACTGTCCAGGGGCCCAAGGACCTACCTGCCTAGCCTACCATGGCCACCACCAGCACGTGAACATGCCACCTGGAGGCTCAAGGACCAGCCCACCCAGACCAGCCACCACTGGTATCTCTGTACACATGAGGACTGGCACATCTGGCTCACTGTCACCACTACTGGTACCTAAGGACTGGCCTGCCTGGTGTCCCTGATCCCAGCAAAGCTTTGCCCCAGCCTCTCCTAACAAATGCAACCTAAGCCAATAGGGAACTCACAGATATCACTGTTGCTGATTATAGCCAAAGAAGTCATATGAAGACTACAGTAATGTGCCTACCCGAAGCAAAGCCAAAGCACCCTTCCCAACCAGCACCATTATGCATGTGTAGGAAAAAGTCTTTCCCTATGAAAGTCAATAAAATTGGAAGAAGTGACACTGGATGTGCAGAAATCACCATAAGGACACCAGAAAACATGAAAAGGAAAGGAAACATAACACCTCCAAATGAATACAATAATTTTCTAGTAACAGATCCCAAAGAAAACTTATGACTTGTCTAAAAAAGAATTCAAAATAATGATCTTAAAGAAATCCAGCAAAATGCAAGAGAACACAGATAAACAATACAAAGAAATCAGGAAAAAATTTATGAGCTGAATGAGAAATTTAAAAGTAGATATCATAAAAAAGAACCAAACAGAAATCCTGAAGTTGAAGAATTCAATGAATTAAATAAAAAATAAAATCAAGAGCTTCAACAATAGACTACATCAAAGAGAAAAAAAAATTAGATTTGATAAGAGGTCTTTTAAAATAATCCATTCAGACAGAAAGAGAGAGAGAGAGAAGAAATGAAGCCTATGTGATATATGGGAACACTATAAATCATCAAAATATTCAAGTTTTAGAAGTTTCAAAAGGAGAAGAGATGGGACAAAGTCACAGTAAACCTATTTAATGACATAATAGCTGAAAACATCTCAAGTCTTGCAAGAGATATAGACATTCAGATACAGGAAGCTCAAACATCTCTAAATAGGTTCAACTCAAAAAGATGTTTTTCCATTGCATGTTATAAACAAATTGTCAAAAATCAAAGATGAAGTGAGAACTCTGGTAACCATTAGAGAAAAGCATCAAGTCACATAAGTCACATGTAAGGGAATTTTCATCAGATAAACAGTGGATTTCTTAGCTGAAACCTTATAGGATAGGAGAAAATGGGATGCTATATTCAAAAGAATGGGGGAAAAAAACCTGCCAACCAAGCATACTATCCCTAGAAAAGCTACCTTTCAAAAATGAAGAAGAGATAGTCTTTCCCAGGCAAGCAAAAATTGAGGGAATTTATCACCACTGACCTTAAAATAAATGCTTAAGGAAGTACTACACTTGGAAGCAAAAGAACATTTTCTACTATCATGAAAACACATGAAAGTATAAAGCTGACTGATAGAGCAGATGAGAAAGAAAATGAGGAAGAAAGAGGACTCAAACATTATCACTACAGATATCCACCAAATGTAAAGGTAAACAATCAAAGAGGAAAAAAAGGACAAAGAATATATCAAATGATCAGAAAACTATCAACAAAATGTCAGGAGCACATCCTCACCTGTCAATAACAACCTTGAATGTAAATGACTTAAATTCCACAATTAAAAGATATAGACTGGCTCAATGAATTTAAAAAAAGTAAAAAACAAGACCCAGCCAGATGTGGTGGCTCACATCTGTAATCCTGGCACTTTGGGAGGGCAAGGCAGATAGATCACTTGTGGTCAGGAGTTCGAGACCAGCCTGGTTAACATGGTGAAACACTGTCTTTACTAAAAACACAAAAATTAGCTAGGTGTGGGTGTGTACATCTCTAATCCCAGCAACTAGGGAGGCTGAGGCATGAGAATCACTTAAACCTGGGACAGAGGTTGCAGTGAATTTCTAGACTGCACCACTGCATTCCAGCCTGGGCAAGAGAGAAGACTTTGTCTCAAAACAAACAAACAAACAAACAAACAAACAAACAAACAAGACCCAACTACATGCTGCCTACAAGAAACTCATTTCACTTGTAAGGACACACATAGACTGAAGGGATGGAATAAATATTCCACGCAAATGGAAACCAAGAACACGCAGGAGGAGCTATACTTTTATTAGAAAATAAAAGGCTGGATGCAGTGGCTCATGCCAGTAATTTAGGAGCCAAGGTAGGAGGACTGCTTGAGCTCAGGAGTTTGAGACCAGCCTAGGCAACATAGAGAAATCTCATCTCTACAAAAAAATAAGAAAATTAACTGGGCATGGTGGCACATGCCTGTGATCCCACCTACTCAGCAGGCTGATGTGGGAAGATTGCTTGGGCCCAGCAGGTCAAGGCTGCAGTGAGCCATGATCATGCCACTCCACTCTGGCCTGGGCAACATACTGAGACTCTGTTTCAAGAAAGAAAAGAAATACAGAGAGACTTTAAGTAAAAATAAAATAAAAAGAAACAAAGAAGGCTGTATTATATATATCATTATATAATGATTTATATATATAATGATATACAATATCATTGTAAATATATATGTACCAACACCAACACACCCAAATATAAATAACAAATATTATTAGTGCTAAACATAGACTCTAATATAATAATAGTTGAAGAAGTCAATACCTCACTTTCAGCACTGGACAGATCATGAAGACAGAAAATTAGCAACAAAAATGGACTTAATTTGCACTAGAGGCTGGGCATGGTGGCTCATCCTTGTAATCACAACACTTTGGGAGGCCAAGGAGGGAGATTCACTTGAGCCCAGGAATTCAAGACCAAACTGGGCAACACAGGGAGGCCCTGTATCTACAACAAAGTTAGCAGTTTATAAATGGATAATTTATTTTAAGAAGGGACAAGATGGTGTTGAAGATGAAGCCAGCAGCAGATGAAGCCTGAGCGAGACCATTCACATTAATGTGCAAGGAACAAAATTCATCTTGTTGTGCCCTATTTGAAGAGGACCAGCAATTAACATAAGAAATGATAGCCAACACCATAGACATCTCAATTGTTTCAGACTTCAACCAATTCTAGCTGAAAAATTAAAGTTGAACAAACTTTCACCAGATGGGCACCAAAATCATTACACTGTAATCAGCAACAAACAAGAGCAAAGCTTTCAATAGAATTTTTTTAAGTGGCATCAAGATCCTAAAGCATAGCTTCAAAAAATTGTAACAAAAGATGGAACATGGCTTTCCCAGTACCATCCTGAAGATAAAGCACAATTAAAGCAGTGACTACTAAGAGGTAAAAGTGCTCCAGTCAAAGCGAGAGTGGACTGGTCAAGAGCAAAGGTCGTGACAACTTTTTTTTGTTTTTGTTTTTTTGGATGCTAAAGGAATTTTGCAGTTGACTTTCTGGAAGGACAAAGAATAATAACATCTGTTTATTATGAAAGTGTTTTGAGAAAGTTAGCCAAAGTTTCAGTCCAAAAATGCCCAGTATAGCATCACCAGAGAGTCCTTCTCCACCACAATGCTTCTGCTGATTTCTCCATCAGATAAGAGAAATTTTGTTTCTATGGAAAATCATTAGGCATATACCTTACAGTTTTAATTTGGCTCCTTCTAATTTTTTTGTTTGCTAATTTTAAAAAAACCTAAAAGATATCCATTTTTCTTCAGTTAATATTGAATAAAATACTGTAATGAAATGGTTAAAGTTGCAGCATCCTCACTTCTCTAGGGCTGAACTAAATGTCTGATAATGTCACTTACAAAAGTGTTTTGAACAGGATGGAGACTTTTTTTTCTCTCACTCTGTCACCCAGTCTGGAGTGCAGTGGTGTGATCTCAGCTCACTGCCTCTGCCTCCTAGGTTCAAGTGAATCTCCTGCTTCGGCCTTCTGAGTAGCTCAGACCATAGGCGCACATGACCACATCCAGTTACTTTTTGCATTTTTAGTAGAGATGAGGTTTTGCCATGTTGGCCAGGCTGGTCTCATATTCCTAGGCTCAGTGACCTGCCTGCCTCAGTCTCCCAAAGTACTGGAATTATAGGCATGAGCCACTGTGCCTGGCCAGGAAGGAGTTTATTTTGAGAAACATAGTTTATATATTATCTTTTAATTCCATTTTTTCACAAACTTTGAGGTTCCCTATTGTATTAGGCCACAAAAAAAGTCAAAAAAAAATTAAAAATTAAAATCATATCTAATGTTTTCTCAGACCACAACAGAATAAAACTAGAAATTAGTAACAAGAGGAACTTGGGAAACTATACAAACACATGGAAATTAAGCAACATGCTCTTAAATAAATTTTTAAAAAATTATTGCAATAAATGAAAATGGAAATGCAAAATACCAAAACATATGGGATATATCAAAAGCAGTGCTAAGAGGGAAGTTGTACAGCAATAAAAGCCTACATCAAAAAAGTAGGAAGGAAGGGACCAGGCACAGTGGCTCACACCTGTAATCTTAGCACTTTGGGAGGCTGAGGCGGGTGGATCACTTGACGTCAGGAGTTCGAGACCAGCCTGGCCAACATGGTGAAACTGTCTCTACCAAAAAAATACAAAAAAAAAAAAAAAAAAAACCCTAGCCAGGTGTGGTGGCACGCACCTGTAATCCCAGCTACTTGGGCGGCTGAGGCTTGAGAATCACCTGAACCTGAGCAGAGGATGCAGTGAGCCGAGATCACACCACTGCACTCCAGCCTGGATGGCAGAGTGAGACCTTGACTCCAAAAAAAAGTAGAAAGATTTCAAATCTGCTGCCTCATCATCAAACTCATAGGCCTCTCTAGAAGTGCAGAAGGACAATCTACTGGCCATGGCAGCTGCTGTTACATCCTTCTACAGTGTTTGTAACAGGACTGGCCAGTCTCTGACTGTACACTCACTGGTACAGAGAGCTCACCACATGCTGATACCAATTCCATTGTTGGATGGAACTGTTGGGAATTCTGCTTCACAATAAGCTGAGACAACTGTAACCTTTGGATTCACAAAAGTATGAGTTCTTCGTTTGAAAATAAGTATCTGAAGAGATCTATAAACTATATACCACTTTCTCTAAATGCTGCATTTCTATGACCTTTCATTTTCAGAAATCGTTAGAAAAGACATTTTCCCTAAGCAACATTCAAATGATTTGCAGTGCAAAAAATAATTCCAGCCTTTTCTATTATCAGAAGGCACTTGGTATCTAAAAGGACATCACTGATGTAGGGCTCTGTAACTAGTTTTAATGGCAAAGTAATTATCTGTAAAAATGTACTGAGCCTTCTAACATAATTAAGGATCACTGATCTTCAAGACAGCTTCTAACTTTAGCCTTTAAAAATTTTCTTTCATTTGAGCCAGAAAGAATTTCATATATGCAACAGTGTCTTTTAAAAAATACAGTACAAGGCCAGGTACAGTGGCTCAGGTCTGTAATCCCAGCACTTTGGGAGGCCAAGGCAGATGGAGCACTTGAGGCCAGGAATTCCAGACCAGCCTGGCCAACATGGTGGAACCCTGTCTCTACTAAAAATACAAAAATTAGCTGGCATGGTGGCGCGTGCCTATACTCCCAGCTACTTGAGAGATTGAGGCAGGAGTATTACTTGAACCTGGGAGGTGGAGGTTTCAGTGAGCCCAGATCGTGCCACTGCACTCCAGTCTGGGCAATAGTGAGCCCTGTCTCAAAAAAAAAAAAAAACCAAAAAACAACCAAAAAAAAACCAGTACAGGATCAATTTAATCACTGATTCCTCACCAGATTAGTTCATTGTTGGGATTCTTTCCGAAAACAAAGTGAACAGTTAAATGAAGCAAGAATACTGTGAGATTTTTGAAGTAAATAAAAGCTAACAATTATTGAATGCCTACTATGTGCCAAGCACTGTGCACACATTTAAGACTCTAATCTTCACAATTCTGCCAGATTGGTCTCACTTATTTTTACAATTTTTTAAAAAAATTGTTTTAAGAGTTTAAATGACTTGCTTAAAACCATGTTAACACAAGACCGGAATTCAATGCAAGATCTCAGAGTTAAACACCCATATGCCCTTGACCCTAGACCTCTCATTTAGGTAACTGTACACATGCGGAAACATGAATGAATCAGGATTTGTTATCTGTGACAGGTCAAAACAGCAGTGGCTTCAGAAAAGTAGTTTTCTTTTCTCCAGTGCAGAGGTACAGTCATGGGGCTCCTAGGGTCCCTCTGAGGTGTCAAGGGTAGAAGCTCCTATGCTTTTGTTGCTCTACCCTCTGTGGCTTCATGATCCCAGACAGGGGCCAGAGGTCCAGCCATTACCTCTTCATTTTAGCTGGCAGAAGAAAGGAATAAGGACATGCCCATATTTTTAAGGACATGTCCCAAACATTGCTCAGGTCACTGGTCGGATCTGATTGCAAGGGAGGCTGGGAAAGTAATCCTTATATTCTGGGTGGCCTTGCACTTACCTGAAAATCAGAGTTCTAAAAAAGAGGATGAATATTGAGAGACAAGAGCCTCTGCCACAGTGTGCTTAAGGAGTGTGCCAGGAACAAAAAGTAGAACTTAAATCCTTTATCTTTCCCTTCATGCAAGTGTATATATTCTGCTAGCAAAGTGGGACATTCATCTAGACTTTTCTTGATACTTGAAGTATTTGTGAGAACCAGAGTAACAAATCCCCATGGAACCACCATCCAGAATTTAATAAATGTTTATAACTTCCGATCTTTAAAAAAAAAAAAAAAAAAAAATTGACACAAAAGAGAGCCCTTTTGCAGCCACGAGCAGTTCTACTCTTCTCCTTCTGAGTTCAGGGCAACTGCTTTCTCATTATGTTTCTATATTTTCTTTCTAAAACTAATAATCCACATAGTTTTTTTTAAAAACAGTATAAAAGACATGTATTTCACCTTCTGTGACAGCTTATTTTCATTCATTATTTTTTCAACGGCCATCTACATTACAGATCAAGTTCATTCCTTTTAACTGCTCCAATTGTCAACCATCTATAAATAGGCCACAATTTATCCATTTTCTTGCTCATGAACATTTAGGTTATTTCCAACTTTTCCTGGAAACAAACAATTCAACTGTGAGTCTTCTTGTACATCTCCTTCTACACATGTGCATGGTTTCTCTAGAGGATTGCTTCTCCCGCCTTCATGAGCATGAGTCACCTAAGAAATCTTAACCACAGAGTCTGATGCAGCAACTCCAGGTCAGGACCTGAGAGGTGCCAACTTCCCAGGTGAAGCCCATGCCGCTGCTCTGTGGGCCACACTTTGAGAAGTGAGACTCTAAGTGTATGCCTAGAATTGTTGGGTCACAGAATATGCCAGCTTCAGCTTTCTTAGACTTCATCAAATTGAACCTGTTTTTACTCCAAAAGAAGTGAATGTGTTCGTTCCATTCTCACCAACACTAGATCTTGTGACTTTTTACCTTTTGCTAATTTGAAAGCATGAAAACATTAGGTCCCATTTCACTTATTATCAGGCAGTAATAATCTTTCCACTTTTTTGATTATTCAGGCTTTTGCTGTTCATATAGTTTATCCATTTTTCTAATGCAGCAGTTCTAAGTGTGGTCCAAGGACCCTAGGGGTCCCCTGAGACCCATTCACTGGGTATGCAAGGTCCCTTTTTTTTACAATTACCTATCCATGTAAGGCTGATTTTCTCCTTCACATACTTCAACCAAAACACACAGCAGTAGACAGATTGCAGAAGAAGGTATGAGAGGCCAGCTATCTTTTATTAAGCTAAATATAAAAGAGATTTGTAAAAATGTAAAACAATGCCACTCTTCTCATGAAGCTTTTGTTTTGAAAACTAGTCATTTTTATTAAATATATTATTTTTTAATAACTAATTTTGAATTCTAACAGAAAATATCAATAGATTTATCTCACATACACAGAAACACTTTGGGGTTCTCACTTTTGAAGAGTGTAAAGGATCTTGAGACCACAAGTTTTGAGAACTGCTGTTCTAATGCATGGCTGTCATTTTCTCAGTGACTTTTGCATGAGGTTCTTTCATTTTTTAATGTATTCCAGATGCAAATCCTTTGTCAGTTATATGAAGTGCAAACATTTCCTTCCTGTCTGTAGCTTGTTCTTTTATTTATAGTGTCTATTGTTCTATAGAAGCCATTTTCTTTACACAGTCCTTTTTTCCTGTGTGTGCTTTTGTGTCTTGTTTTTTAAAAATCCTTCCCATTTGCAAAATCAAAAATAACCTTATAGATTCTCATTTAAAAGTTTTGCTTTTCATACTTAGGTCTTTAATCCATTTGTTTTTGGGGAAGGGTAGAAGGTAGTACATATTGTTTTCCCCATAGAGCTTGCTGTATCTGTCAAAAATCAAGTTCTCATATAAACATGGACCTGTTTCTGGGCTCCTTATTCTTATCAGGGATTCCTTGACTGACCTCTACTGGCACCGGCCACACACTGCTTTAACTGGTATACATTTAAAATATTCTTTGATATTGTTAGGACAAGTTCATGCCTCTCCCTCTTGCCCTTCTTCAAAATTATCTTGCTTTTTCTTAAAAGTAATCTTTTTCTTCCCTGTAACACATTTTGGGGTGTAACAGAAGGCCTACTGAGTTGGGAGTCCAGGCATCTGCCTTGTTTTAATGGCAGCAGCCCCTAACCACCTATGGCTGTAAAGCTCATATATCCCTGAGCTCAGCTTCCTCTTCCATGGAACAAGAAATTTGAAAATCACCTCTATTTTCCTCTCCAATCCCAAGAGCCTATAATTTTAGTATAAAGGCATTAAACTTAACAGATAAGGAATGGGAAATGAATAGTGATATTTCAACATTGTAGATTATAGGAAACAGAACTTCCACCATATAAATAGTAATTTTAGGAATTCATAAGATTCTAAAAGTTCTCTTCATTATTTTATGTTGAAGGTTACACAGAGTATTCACAGGCTTTTGGGGGTACTCTAAAATGAAACTATGCCTTGCTCTAAGAATTTTACTTTCTGCATGAGTTAAATCACAATTTTAGAGACAATCTTCTACAAGAGTAGTTTCCAATTTGAAAATTTTGTAGGGGAAGACTTAGAGAAAATTAAAACTTCTGATGAAATTCTTTATATGTCTCCTCGTGGTACCAAAATACCAATATTACCTCATCAGCAATCACTAGGACATAAGCTCTGATGTGACTGACCTTCCACTAATTCAGTCACAGATCTGCTTTTTCTTCTTTGTGGCCAAAGGCAGTAATTAGAAAAATGCTTGGCTAGAGCTAATGATGCTACTCTTATTTTGAAGCAGAGAAAGTCTAAATGGGCTTTATAGGGAACCCCAGCTTTGGCACCATTTAATGAATTACAGAAAGAAAATGAGATTTCCCCTAACCCTCTCCTGGAACCCTCATTCTATGAACCTCCACATTGGAGCTAACTTCAATCAAGATAGGTACTTAGCACTGACCTCTAATGAGATCAATGTAAAATGCATGCCCATGTATTTTATTGTTTTGCCTCAGACAAGTGAAATTAAATGTCTGCAATTCACCAAAAAATATTTTACCCTTAGTATAATATATGATATGTTCCTCTTCAGATATACACTTAGGAAGTAAATTCCTATATAACTTAATTGCCCATTTAATCCAACATGTACACTTTAGTCTGCAAATATATAAACTAAAAAGATCTAACTTATTTAAATTCAACAATATTTTGTATAAAGCTTTTGTGTTTAAAAAGCATTTTTGTATATACTATTTTATTTGACCTTCATAATGATCCTGTATGATAAATGGAGACAATATTATAATGCTAAGAACTGTGTTAGAGATTAGAAAAAGTTCTGAGAAACTAGATGATTTTTTGACATCACAAAGGATGAGAAACAAGATTCAGGTCAGCTTCCAGTCACAACTCATAAAGATCCCTTGAAAATTACGGTTGGTTTTTGTTGATCTGAATAAAAGTGACAAGTAACTCCAATCAATGCTGATGAAACAAATTAAATACCTGCATGTTCGGTACAAGAGAAAGCAAAGAAGTCATAAGGGACATCTGCAGTACATTATTTGCCTTTCAAGATGACTTTGTATTTTTTACTGTATAATAACATGTGACTAGTATGTCCTCTGGTTCATTACTATTCCTATTCATAATTATGGCCAATTCATCTAGTTCAGATAAGAAGAAGGTACAGCATATTCAGATGAAGTCTCCATGTAAGAGATCAGAAGATACAAAGCTAGCTAGTATTCTACCTAAAAAGATCAAGAAGGGGAGCAGGGACAGTTATGAGGAATTAGTGATAGAAATTAGCAAGAAATAGAAAGGTATGAAGGTAATGTAAAAAATATACCTCTAAATGGAAAAGAAAAAAATTTAAGGTTCAAATACTTTTTTTTTAAGTAACACAGAAGAAGCCTGATCATCAATACTATCCATGAAGCTATCAGAAAAGACCTCGCCTTTAGGGACTCGAGTGTTTTAGAGCTGATCTATAACCGAAAATTTGTTCATATCATTCATCTGAAGATTCAAGGATATATGGAAAGCACTAACTTTACTGTACAGAAAGTATATATTTCAAGCCAGTTAGTTTAAAATTACTTTCAAGACCAATTAAAAGAACTGACTAATCCATCCTAAAAATGGACTCATCACTGATCAATGTACATGACTATTATAACACTCAGTTATAACGTTCAGCTTTAACAGTTTTCCATATTTCTTTTGTGTTAATATTCATCATTGCTATAAAACAGATGGTATAAGCATCAGCTCTATCACAAACTCTTTCATTAACAAAATTTTCTTCATTGAGTGATAGAAAAAAAAAACTTTCTGAAAATAGTAAAGGAAAAAACCCAATGAAGAAGAACAACACATCTCTTGTTAAATAGTATAAATTCTGTACCAGCTGCTACCTTGTTCCATCCTACTTTACAGCTGTCACTGTGCCTAGGGAGGACATGCCATGTGAACTAATTTGCTTCCACCTCCACAATTTAAATCGGAGCAAAAAACTGAACAATATACCTTGCTGGTAAACCAGTAAAATACCAAATTAAATCAACATAGTAAAACATTGAAGAGATACTATTCTTGAAAGAAAACCACAAATGTTCAATTAGTTTCTATCACTGTTCTTGAGGAAAAAAATACATTAATAATCAGTTATTTAAAAATAATTTTAAAAATCAGAGCCAGTGTCATGATGTCAGGTGGAAAAATGATCTATGATGCTTTTTAAAAGATGCGGGTTTTTGACATATTATAAAGCATTAACAAAATATAAAGCATTAAATAAATAAAAATAATGTGAAATTCACAAAATAAAGCAGAAAGGAGCACTTCTATGTGTTAAAATAATGTAATTCTCCCTGTACATTTCTATCCACAGGAGCCAACAAACATCAAGAATACACACTTTATAGTATTTACCTGTTTTAAGGCATTCAAGTCAATTCAGATGGCAAAAGTAGAATTCAATCACTAGTGAAATATTTTAAAAATATATATTGAACCAAAAAAGTTTTTACAAGATAAAAAATGATCTTCCACGATGCAATTAATTGCAGATCACTGAAATTTTAACTCTTTAGATGATTTCAGTTCATTTTTTTGGTTTCAAAATCTAGAGACAGTCAAACAAAAGCATAGGCAGAATCTCTATCTGTTTTTACGTTTCTCTTTCTTGCTTCGACTACTTGTTGCACTGTTTAAAGATGATGAAGAAGGTGCTCTTGCATGACCTGTGGCCTTTAGATGGTCAAAAAGTTTATTCCGAGATGGAAATTCACTATGGCAGGTTGTACAGTTGATAAGAACATCACTCTGGGAAGGGCAAAAAATCATAAATAAAAGCAAGCGTTATCACTTGAAAGTAGTGTTTTAGGTTTCAATGCCAAGATAAAGTATCAAACAATTGTAAAATAAAGATGTTTTAACAGAATGGACAGCTAATAAACAGGTTCAACAAAGGCAAATGTTCTTGGAGGTTAAATCCCACTAACACAATTAACTTTAAGGTCCTGAGGCTTTCGATAGCATGTACCACCTCATGGTCTAGTAGAACAGAGGAAGAGTTTATGCTTCACAATTAATCTCCAGAACTTGACATGTAATTCTTATCACCAAGGTTTTAGATTGAAAAGTAATGGAAAACAGTAGTAACTATTCTAGTACCATCTGGCATTTCCAATGTGCTTCTTTTTACTTTAATTTTAAAAAATACCCTATATACACAAATCCTACCTTTATCAAGCAAAACTGGTGACAGATCCACATCTATGCAGGTTCTTTGGGTAATGTCTCACCAAATACACATTTACATCTTTAGATCATTATACAGCTTAAACAGCAAGATCTACTAAAGAGATATAACTATAATTTTGGCCTACCATTGTTTGTGGTTCAGCAGGTACTTTGACAGGTTTTTTCGTATCTTTGGTTTTCTTTCCTTTGGGTTTAGGAACACTGGAAAATAAATAATTTGGCATAATCCAAAAATAACATACTCCTTTTAATCATCATTTGAGTGCTCTCAAGAACACTCAAAAGAATGAGATGCACTTTAAAGGTTAATTCATTAATTTTTTTTTTTTTAATGAATGAGAGGTTCTTATGTTGCCCAGGCTGGCCTTGAACGCATAGCCTTGCCTCCTGAAGTGCCAGGACACCTGGCCTGAGCAACTGCACCTCCCAATTCATTAATTTTAAAGACAATTTAATTAATCTTTACATCTTCAAAATTCAAATATCAAATGTGGCACAAAAATTAAGGAATTTACTTAAAACAGTTGAAACGAAGTTAAAACAAGGCCCGTAAAATATCTCTGAATGTTGTATACAGTGTTTCCATAAAAAGCAAAGCACTGCCATGTGTGGTCGCTCACACCTGTAATCCCAGCACTTTGGGAGGCTGAGGCGGGGAGATCACTTGAGGTCAGGAGCGTGAGACCAGCTTGGCCAACATGGCAAAACCCCCATCTCTAATAAAAATACAAAAAGTTAGCTGGGGGGTGTGGTGGCAGGCACCTGTAATCCCAGTTACTGATGAGGTGGAGGCAAGACAATCACTTGAACCCAGGAGGTAGAGACTGCAGTGAGCCAAGATTACACCACTGCATTCTAGCCTGGGCGACAGAGCAAGACGCTGTTTCCAAAGAAAAAAAGTAAAGTACTAACGAACAAAGCAAACCATCTCATAACCAATCATAATCATAAATAATCTTGTCATGAAGTATGGTTCCCCAAAAACATTAACTTTTTTTTTTTGAGACAGAGTCTCACTCTGTTGCCTAGGCTGGAGTGCAGTGGCACAATCTTCGCTCACAGCAACCTCCGCCTCCCGGGTTCAAGTGATTCTCCTGCCTCAGCCTCCTGAGTAGCTAGGAGAGGCACACATCACCACACTCAGCTAATTTTTGTATTCTTTAGTAGAGATGGGGTTTCACCATGTTGGCCAGCTGGTCTTGAACTTCTGACCTCGTGATCTGCCCCCCTCAGCCTCCCAAAGTGCTGGGATTACAGGTGTGAGCCACCATGCCCAGCCTAACATTAACTTTTTCAAAGTAATCCAGTTGGACAAACATTTCAACAGTTCCACAGAGAAATGAGTGAAATAAAGACTTTGAAATGTACTTTTCATAAAATTAAATTTGTTCAATGTAAGGAATTTACTTTAATTAAAAACTTATGTCTTTTCTGTTGATCTGGTGGGGTTTTCTCCACTGTACCATTTAGATCAGAAACTGCCAGCAGTGTAGTTGGGTTACTCCTATTCTGCTTGAACTCCTGAATATTCCTCTACTCATCTCCTATATGAATTTTAATTTTCCTTAGGCATTTCATAATTTCCCTCATTTGTGTTAACCAAATTTGTAGGGTAAAAATCTGGGTGCAACTATATTGTACAGAACAGACAGGCTGGGTTATAATGAGTAAGTTATGATAATACTTCTACTTTATAAGTATACTATTCAAGCAGAGGCCAAGGGTCTGTATTAAGTTAAATGTCCCACGTATTTAAAAGATGCAGATTAGGAGTATAACATATCATTGTGTAGGATTTGCCAGCTTTGAAAACATCAAGAAAAGGAAACAATGGCATAAAAGGCAACAAATAATACATACTAATTTTCAAACTGCCATCACAGATATTCCACAAATATGCCTAACAAATTTAGTACAATATTCCTGGTGAACATCACTTATATTATGAAAGACAGTTACATCTCTGAAGCTGATATCTAACACTTTTATTTTTTAAAACTACTACTACTACACACACACACACACACACACACACACACAATTTCTAAATAAAACACTTCTCACTAGGTGGCCAGTGTCAACACTGCTCCAGAGAAGCAGCAGAGGAGTCCAGCAGAAAGACTCTGGATGCCAGGGGACAGCAGGACTGGTGCAGGGAGGGTGGTGGGTGTAATGTGTCTATCTTAGCCCTGCCATTCCGCAGCTGTGAAGAAGTCACTTGAATTCTCTGAATCCTTTTCTCATATCAGTGAAATGAGACAGCTGAACTATATCAGTGGTTGCCCAAATCTGAGAACCCTTTTTCCTCCCCAGATAAATTCTCATGTAGAAGTAACATAGAAGCCAGGCGAGGTGGCTGGGATCACGCCTGTAATCCCAGCACTTTGGGAGGCCAAGGCAGGCAAACCACGAGGTCAGGAGTTCGAGACCAGCATGGGCAACATGGTAAAACCCCAACTCTACTAAAATACAAAAAATTAGCTGGGCGGGATGGCACACGCCCACAGTCCCTGCTACTTGGGAGGCTGAGGCAAGAGAATTGCTTGAACCTGGGAGGTGCAGGTTATAGTGAGCTGAGATTGCACCACTGTACTCCAGCCTGGGTGACAAAGCAAGACTCCATCTCCGGAAAAAAAAAAAAAAAGAAGCGACATAGAAAACAAGTGAAAAAAATTTAGTTCTAGATAAATAAAGGGTTCAGGGGCCCACAGCCCCACCTCCTGGCCCACCCCTCATGCCCATCCCACAGGACACACGGGCTTCATGGAGCCAGATGATCTGGGTGCCTTTAAGTCATCAGACAGATGGAATGAAGTGTCAGCCTTTCTACTCAACAGCTTTTGTCCTTGGACAATTAACCTGAAATTCAGTTCCCCCCATATGTAAAATGGGAACAAACACCTGGCGTCAGAATGAAATACATGTGAGTTTCCTCTTCTAGGCTTCTACTCTCCAGAGTTCTTCAAAGCTTCAACATTACCAGTTTGTGTAGTTCTTTACATCCCTTTTTCTATAGCCAGAGCCATACCGTAGGCCTTGGGCACATCTGTTTCCTCCTTCCTACTACTAAGTGTCTTAAACCCCTAAGTACACACACTCCCCCGCCCCATCACTGTTACTCCAGTGTTAGCATTTTCACCTCATCTTCCCACCTTACTCTGTCACTTTAATTCTTTTCAGGGTCCTGTAATGACAGAAACCTGAAGCTCCTTACTATCAGATCTCTCCTCAAGGAGTAAGAAATGATTCTCTGTTCTAGAGGAACAGAAGAGGACAAGGACAAGAAGGACGAGAGGAGGAAGAGGACAGGACTGGCTACCTCCCTTGGGTGAGACCTCCTCCTAGTCCATACCAGGGCCTTGTGCAGCACCAAGAGTCCAGGGCTTCTCTGAGCAGGAAGGGCCCCAGCTGCTGCCATACGACCGCGCAACATGGTGGGAACCAACAAAGGCTGCTGTCATGAGCATGGAGATTTGGTTAGTGACACTCCAGGGACTCAGAAGGAGTCTTGTTCTCTTATGAGTGTCAAGGGTTAATGATCCAGGACAAAATCAGAGCCACTGCACTGGATAAGAGAAATAAGAACTGGATCAAAGTGACTTCTTTCTGATTTTGGCCATGTTGCTGAGATGTGCGTAGGCACAATCTTCTAGCATTCTCTTCTCAATGCTCTTCATCTGTGTATATATATATGTATATGTGTGTGTGTGTGTATCTATATGTCTGTAAATATGTACAGATAACTCTAAATTACTTGGTCAGTCATGGGAAATATTTTGATATATGAAAAGCTATATCCTTACTATCAATATTCAGTAATTTACAAATAATATGCAACTTTGACTTACCTTTTAGCTTGACTTTTTGGATCATCACATGGTTTAATGATCTCTGTGACACTGACATTTTCCTGGGGACTATCTTCCAATTCTTTGGCACTGTCTTGATTTAAGTTAGTATCTTCTGGATCAACCTTTACTCCTTCTCCAGTTCCATTTACATTGAAATTGTCATCATAATTCTAGGTAATAAAACATAAGTACCATTACAAAATAAATATAATACTACTACTAGCTTTTTATGTTATGTTGCCAAATAGTTATATATCTTCATGAAATAAAAAGGAGAAACAGGTAAGTTGAGAACATGGTTATGAACAGAGATGTGAAATTAGGGGAAATCTGGAAACAATCCAAATGTTCAAAAAGTGAATGGTTAAATATATGAAAAAAAATTCTGAAGTGCCTAAGTATCATGTTTCCAAAGATACGCAATTATGTAAAAGAATACAACATATTAGCGAAAGTAGAAGAGAGAAAATTATACCTACAGTGTAATCACAATTTAATTCATTATTAAGTAATCTCTAAAGGAAAAATTAAGGATGATACTTTTTCATATTTTCCAAATGATAAGCAATAAGCTACTATTTTTCTACAGTCACAAACTGCAACAACAAACAGGCATTATAAACGAAAGAGGCCTGGCACCCAAAACAGATGGGTGCACCTATCCTCACTAAATGCACCCATCTGTTTTCGAGCAACATTTTGCCACATTAGTGCTTGCTCTCTCCCCATCTTCTGTTTCCCAACACACATTTTTCCCCTCAAGCCATCTGAAAGTGAGCTGTAGGCAGCTATGAATCTTTGCCAGGTACATCCTAAGAATCAAAACATTCTTTGGCAGGTCCACAATACTCACACTCAAGAATCTAATGCTGATATTATCTGTTACGCAACCCACATTCAAATTTACCAATTATTCCTTTTCCTGTACAGGAACATACAGATGGGGGTATAATCAGAAATCACACGTTGTATTTAGATGTCAGGTATCTTTAATCTCCTTTATTCTAGAACAGTTCTCCCACATTTTTGTTTTGTCTTTCATGATGCTATTTGATATTTTGTAGAATGTCCCATAATTTGGCTTGCTTTGGTTGTTTCCAAATGATCAGATTCAGGTTAAACATTTCTAGCATAATACTATAAAAATAATCCTGGGAGGCAAAATGCCAGTTTATCCCATTTTTCAGTGATACTATTAAGTTTGATCATTTGGTTAGGGTGGTATTGCCAGATTTTTCAACTGTTAAGTATATTTTCCCTTTTTAAATTAATAAGTAATCTTCAGAGTGTGAGTCTGAGAATGTGTGAATATCCTGTCCCCAATAACCATTTACTGGGTGTACCTGGAATCTACTGATTTTTGCTGGAAACATTTATATACTGGTGGATGTAGAAGAGTGATTTTCTCTTTTACTTGTGTCATTTGCACTTGTACTAATTCATATTCTTCTGTAATAATAAAGCTTTCCCATCTCCTTTCTCCAACTCTCACTTTTTTTTTTTTTTTTTTTGAGACAGTCTTGTTCTGTCATCCAGGCTGGAGTACAGTGGCACAATCTCGGCTCACTGCAGCCTCCATCTCCCAAGTTCCAATGATTCTCCTGCCTCAGGCTCCCTAGTACCTGGGATTACAGGTGCGCCACCACACCTGGCTAATTTTTGTATTTTTAGTAGAGACAGGGTTTCGCTATGTTGGCCAAGCTGGTCTCGAACTCCTGACCTTGTGATCCATTCGCCTTGGCCTTCCAAAGTGCTGGGATTACAGGCGTGAGTCTCTACGCCTGGCCAACGCTCACTCTTTTTAAAGTCAATATAGATATATAATTTTTTTTAAACAAACACAATGTGTGAAGATTTATTACCCTTATTCCTTTTGATGACTCAAATTTTCCCAAATTGGCAAGCCTCCATGCTGGATTCTGAGTACTTTTAACATATCCCTATCAGTTTTTGAATACTTTCTTAGTTTCTAGTATAAGATGCTCGAGGCTCATCTTCTACTTTCCTGGTCTCAGCCCTGAAATCAGCTACTTCTCCAAAGAGCAAGCCTGTTTCCTTTTCATGGAAAAGGGAACTTAAAAACCAATACATGTGCACTAGGTGTGCTCACTGCCAGGGGTATTACTGCTTCTAGGTCCTCACAAAGCACACTACTCACACACTTATTTTCTTTAAATCAAGAGCTCATACCAACATCTCCACTTCAATTCAACTCCGCAGTATTCTTCCTCTCTTTCTCTCGATTTACATTTGTATTTCCCTCTTCCCACAAAAAAAAAGAATCTGGTTCCCAGCAACAGTTTACTCACTTAATTCCCATTTTTTTTTTTTTTTTTTTTGGTCAAGGGTCAAATAATTTTGTTAAGACGTCAATACAACCTACAGTGTGAACAAATTCAATATAATTTCTATAAAAATACCAATAGGACAGGTTTTTTCAACAGAAATATTGTTTAAAATTTTTAAATTTGATTATGAACTATAACCAAACATCCATAAAAAGGAGGAGGCATTATACTTCCTGATTTCAAAACATATTAAAAGCTATAACAAAAACAATGTGGTACTGACACAAAGACAGATAAATAGGTAATAGAACAGAATAGAGAGAAGAGCAATTAACTCTCCCGTATATGATTAAATGATCTTCCACATAGTTGCCATGAGCACACAATAGAGAAAAAATAATCTCTTCAAAAAATCATGGTGAAAAGTGTGTATCTATATTGATAAAACTGGATCCTTTCCTTGAACTATATATAAAAAATGTAACAAATCTCTTAGAAAAAATATAGGGGAAAGAAATGCCATGGTTCTTGGCACCATTTTCTTAGCTACAACATTGAATACATGGTCAACAAAGAACAGAAAAATTTAACTGCATGATACTTCAAAATTTCTGCACATTAAAAAAAAAAAATTTCAATAGAGTGACAATGCCTCCTAGGAAATTGGTGAAAAAATTCATTTACTTCCAAAAATAGCACACCAATACCACCAAAAAACATACTAAGTCCAAGATTTACTTTTTTGGCAGTTAATTTTATCTTTCAGCTATAATCCATGGAAGGTATTCAGTCAGAACATTGTGTTTGAATTACTTCAATTAAATTTTCTTTCCTGTCAGTCAGGGTCATTTGTTTCTTTTTTATGCAGTTTTAATTTGGGAGGGTTTTCCTGTACAATCCTTGTCGGTTTATGCAACTTTTCTGGCCATACAGAAAACTTTCCCAATCTGAAGTTTCAAGATACTCAGTATTTGCTGTTGTCTGCTCTCAAATCAGTACATGTCTCCACACTGCCCTTCCCTTCAAAAAGAGCTTAGAAAATATCAGGAAAAGTGCTCCATCAAGCTAGGTCTGAATCTGCTACAATCAGGAATCATAAACAAGAGGTGCTATAAAGGAATATAGCTTTTGAGAGAAACAATGGGGTGGTCACTTGAAGCACTCTCATCAGTAAGAAAACATTAACATAGATGTTTATGGTTGCAATCAATAGAATCTATCCTCCATAGTAATACAGGCTCAGGTTAAACATAAATCTCTCTCCATTTGTTCTGTCTTTACTGTAGTGGTACTGACATACACAAAGGAAAGAGAAAGTGCTAAACTAATGGTTATAAGGTGTTTGGATGGATGATGGTAGAAGTCAATTTATAAAAGGAACACATATTTGCTATGCGGTTTTATAACTGAAGCAAAGAGTTCCAAATTACAATTTTAAGTGATTAACTCATGTGCCATGTATCATTTTTGGAATAGGAAACTGATTTTAAAAAGACTATCAAATATATTATTATAACCATTTGGATTAATAAGCCAAATCTAAAGTTTTATTAAAAGTCATTAATGCGTTAAGTTTTCTTAAAAGTATTTAATACTTGCACCACTGCACTCCAGCCTGGGCAACAAGAGCAAAACTCTATCTCGAAAAATAAATAAATTTAATACTTACTGTAAGTTACTATAACTAGATTATACTAAAATGGCATCAAACCAAATATCCTTGGTAAAATGGACAAATTCACTTTGTTTTTACAGATGTAAAAATATAATGCCATTTTATTTAAAAATAGTCCTTAAGACAGAGAATGATTCGATGTCAGCTGTGAAATATTTAACTTACTTAAACTTCTGAAAAACAGCAATTTTTTTTTTCAAGAATCACAATCATTACAAGTTTCTAACCAAATGTTCCTTTTGCAATGTTTATGTTGTTGGCAGAATAAACTTAAACAATGATCAACCCCTAGATTTTCCTATTTCCAGATTTTAATTGTTGTCTTGATTTAAAAGCCCTTTTGTGAGATGTATTCAGATTTTTAAAATACTGAAAATTCAGTTAATTCATCCCAGGAGAATTCTACATGCACATTTGTTAAACACACTGGCAGTCATAATCAAGTTAGTTATTACATACATAAAAGGGGAGATGGAAAATGGAAAATATTTCCAATTCCTTTTAATCAGTCTTACAATCAACATAAAATCATGGAGTATAAGTCTCTCTCCTTAATATAGACCATACCGAATCAGTAAAAGAAGAGCACTGCAACTTCATAGTTGGCATTTAATGTTAACAAAACCTTTCGAACATACCTGTGCTGGTTTCTGTTTCTTTTTCTTCTGTTTTTTAGAAAGCCTAAGAGCAAATATAAATCAAAATGTCAAATACTTGACTCTGTAAAGATTAAGTAAAAAAAAAAAGTTGAAACACTAGTGATAAAGCAGTAAAAAAGAAGATTAAAAATATTTAATATCATAAAGCATAAAAGGAAAATATCCACATTGCCATTTTAAAGAAAAACAAAAGGCTGTAGTTCAATGGATAGTAATCAGCATATCAACTGCCAGATATAAAAACTGCTTTTAATATAGTAAGTTCTATAATATTATAGTTGACATTATGTCTGTATCCACTTCAACACTATAAAGTTCCAATAACTAGAAAATATGGAGACAACATTGGCATAACAGAATAACTTCCTTGGGATAAAACAGCCTTTAAGGCCAGGTGCGGTGGCTCATTCCTGTAATCCCAGCACTCTGGGAGGCCAAGGCAGGTGGATCACCTGAGGTCAGAAGTTCAAAACCATCCTGGCTAACATGGTGAAACCCTGTCTCTACTGAAAATACAAAAATTAGCTGGATGTGGTGGTGTGTGCCTGTAGTCCCAGCTACTTGGGAGGCTGAGGCAAGAGAATCGCTTGAACCTGGGAGTCGTGCCACTATACTCCAGCTTGGGCAACAGAGCAAGACTCCATCTCAAAAGAAAAAAAAAGCCTTTAAATGCAATCTCTGAATGTGATAAGTATTTTTCGTGACATTTAATATTTAGAAGTACCTTTCTTTTAGTACATCTTCCATTTCTTCCTCAGAATTGTCATCTAATGGATTTTCATCAATTTGAGGTCTTGAAAAATTTTCTTCCTCCTCCTCCAACTGTTGTTTTAGCAAGGCCACCATTTCCCGATGCTTCTTTGACTTCTCGTGGTTCTTCATGCTGAAAGAGCAATCTGATGTGAGCAGCTGCATCAAAATTAGTTCGCATGTCCAGATAATGTTGCTGGATAACTGCAACCAAGATAAAATTTGCTTTTTCCCACTAAGCAAAACGTTTATGATTTTAATTTTTTCTTTTGTTTTTATTTGTTCATGATTTTATACAGAGAAAGAGAATGTGTCAGGATTCCTCCAGCAGTAAGCACACTGGAAGATCACGGCCATGCTCTTTCTTCCCATGCCCCAGCTTTCCCTGCCTTTCTCTGTCCTTTCATCTACATAAATTTTTCTCCTTTTTTGGGGATGGGGGAATGTGGTTGTGGGGGGGGGGGTTGGCCAAATTCTCTACTTATTATTTTGATTTTTCAATTATTATTTTTTTAGTTTAAAAATTCTTTATTTGAAATTTAGAGAAATAATAGGTATTGTATTATAAAGACTTGCTCGAAAGTATGCAATAGTTTGTTGTTATTATTTCTTTAGGTTTTGCAAACCATCGTCATTATTAAGGGAAAGAATGGTACATCTCTCTGATTTTTCAATTCTTAAAGCCTCCCCCATTGTTTCCTTTTAATTGCTAAGTATTTGCTAGTGTTTTTACTTGCCAGGCCATCCTACAGACTTGGAGGAATCACTAGGAAATTAGAAGACACACATTCTAATGTTAAAAGGAAGAGCCCCCTAGACTAGAGAAATGGTGGCGGGAGGGCTTGAAATACAAGAGCAGTTTATGGCCTCTTACTTTTTCACTATCTGCTTTTCACCTTCTCGGGAGAGGTCTCCTTCCTCACTGCCACCACTGTAATGTAAGTTCAGACACATCTCTACCCCTCCGTTCAAAACCCTACTGGCAATGTCTGTCTCAGCACACCTACAGGCAACTAAAAAGCGTCCCACAAAACAGAGATGACGACATAAGCTACAAGAGTTAGATCAACTAAAAAGTAGTTACCTTTGTCAACTATCTACTTCATCTCATCTGTTCAGGCTTTTGGTATTATAGTTTTGGTTGCTATTTTTCTTTCCCACTAAAATTCTCCTTCAGACCAAGCTACCCTGGAGATACTGGAAGATCTTGTGACAGAAAGTAAGTCTTCCAAAAAAGTTATGGCTAACATGTCAAAAGGACACAGGAACTGGCTTGAAGGAATGCCCAGTAACCAAATCTGGAAAAATTTGAGCATGAAAGGGTGAGTAATGAATTATAAAACATTGATGGACGGGCGCAGTGGCTCACGCCTATAATCCCAACACTTTGGGAGGCCAAGGCAGATCACAAGGTCAGGAAATCGAGACCATCTGGCCAAGATGGTGAAAGCCTGTCTCTACTAAAACAAAAAAACATTAGCTGGGTGTGGTGGCACATGCCTGTAGTCCTAGCTACTCAGGAGGCTGAGGCAGGGGAATTGCCTGAGCCCTAGAGGCAGAGGTTGCAGTGAGCCAAGATCACGGCACTGTACTCCAGCCTGGCAACAGAGCAAGGCTCTGTCTCAAAAAATAAATAAATAAATTTAAAAATTCATAAATTCAAACTGATAATGGACAGATATATGGATAAAAGGGAAGGCTCCTGTTTACAGTAGAAGGCCAAGAGCTACTGGAGGGGGCACTGGCGCTGGAAAAGCACCATTCTGCAACCATCATAATAAAGCCGATACGACCTAAAACCATCAATAGATGCTAAAGCTATGAGGAAAACTTTTAAGAGAAGCAGGGTATCGGCATAGTTTTAAAGTGTCTCTTCACAGATTAAACATGTTGCAAGGAAAAACTTCTTGCAAGGGAAAAAAAAATACTAACTCTATAGTTGTAAAATTAGATGACACCATGATTGGGTTACAAAATTATCACCACAAATGAGAGGCAGAGGACTTTACCTGTCTCCACCTATGAATTCCTGAGAGCACAACATGCTTGTGCAATATCCCACCTGGAGCTGCATAACCTGAATCCAATCATGAGGAATGGACAAACTCAAAATGAGACTTCTATGAAAAAAATATTTTTTAAAGGAACAGTATACTTCTAAAATGTAAACAGCATAAAAGACAATACAAGCTGTTCCAGATTATGATCCTAGACTGGATTCAGTATTGATGTGGAGAAAATTCTATATAAATAAACAATTGATTGGCAAAATTGGAATATAGGCAGTAAATTAAATAAAAATACCATATCAACATTAATAATTTCTTATATTTGTAGCTGTAGTGTGTTTACATAAGAGAATAGCCTTATTCTTAAGATATAGTGAAGTATTTAGAGGTAAAGGAACACTACATATGTAAGTTACTTTCAAATTATTCAGAATAGAAACTGTGTGTGAGTGTGGAGAAAGAGCACATGCAAATGGTGCAAAATGTTAGTAACAGGTCAATCAGACACACCATATTCTCTTCTTGCAACTTACCTTTAAGTCTGTTATTATTTCCAAATACAAAAAAAATTTTTAATCTCCTTCATTGACTTTTTTCTTGCTTGTTTCTAATTTTTCTCCTCTTTCTAATTCCCTTACTACTCCATTATTTCTCCTTGAGGTCATACGGTAATACCACGTATGACTCTCATAACCTCATTCTCATCCTTTGGCCTCCTTTGTCTCTTGAGTCTTGAGCCTCCTTTGTCTCTTAATGCCCATTTTGCTTCTTTTCCCTTGCTGATTCCACTCTCACTTTCTCCCATGCTCTTTCCTCCCTCCTTTATAATAATGTTACCGTTTTTAATACTTCTCTTGTCATCATTGTTCCCCTAAGATGATGCACTTCCACTTCATCAAAGAAACTGGGCAGGACAAGTTTAAAGCCCCTATATTGGCAGCATCGGCCTGCATGGGACAATGATGGTAGGAAGTGAGTCTGACACCAACAATGGAGAGAGATGATTAGACATGGTCTAGACTTTTCACCCATGTGACTATGTCTTCTTTGCCAAAACAAGCAATGTTTATTTCTGGAGACAAGTGCATGTGTTTTAAAAGCAGCTCTTATATAGGAATACTGGGATGAGTGAGCATCAGTACAATAGGTTTAACTGTAGGTACAAATACCTCTTCCTCCCCTGCTGGAAAGGAATCCCCCAAGACAGTATGTGGGGCTAGTTATCAACTGCTACAAGCACATTCTTTTTAGGATTTTCAAAGTGCTACACTTCACCTCAAAAGAAAACACAAGAGATGGGGCACCATGGCTCACGCCTGTAATCCCAACACTTTAGGAGGCTGAGCCGGGTGGATCACCAAAGGCCAGAAGTTTAGCACCAGCCTGGCCAACATGGTGAGACCCTATCTTTACTAAAAATGCAAAAATTAGCTGGGCATGCGCCTGAAGTCTCAGCTACTTGGGAGCCAGAGGCAGGGGAATCGCTTGAACCCAGGAGGCGGAGGTTGCAGTGAACTGAGATGCCACTGTACTTCCCCCTGGAGACTGAGTGAGACTCTGTCTCAAAAAAAAAAAAAGAAAAGAAAACACAAGTTCAAGGATACTAAACTTATTCCTTTTAGCTGGGTGCGGTGGCTCACATTTGTAATCCTAGCACTTTGGGAGGTTGTGGCAGGTGGAGCTCTTGAGCCCAGGAGTTCAAGACCAACCTGTGTAACATGGCGAAACCCCAGCTCCACAAAAACTATTTAGGTTGGTGCAAAAGTAACTGTATTTTTTGCCATTACTTTATGGCAAAAAACACAGTTACTTTTGCACCAGCCTAATGCAAAAATTCGCTGGACGTGTTGGTGGGTGCCTGTAGTCCTAGCCACTGAGGAGGCTGATGCAGGAGGATCACCTGAGTCCAAGAGGTCAAGGCTGTGGTAAGCCATGATTGTGCCACTGCACTCCAGCCTGGGTGGCAGAGAGAGACCTGTCTCGAAAAAATTAAATTAAATTAAATTAATAAACTTACGCCTTTTCTGTCTTGAACGATTTGTCACATGCCGGGCAGTAGAGGTCATCATAGAGCTCAGTGTCCTCAGCCTCATCACTGTCTTTACCTGTGAGAGGGAAGCCTGCAGTAAGAACCCTCTTAGATCAGAGCACAAATCTAAAATATGTTAACAAATTTCACCTCTTTGGTAAGAATCTAAAGCTGCACACAAATTAGAAATTAAATTTTTTCTTTACCAAAAAAAAAAAACAAATAATGCTACCAGGATTTGAGTTGGCTTTTTAAAAGCAGCACTATACTATAAGGAAAGGCTTCCAAATAAAGCACCTTACCTTGGAAGTTCTTTTCATAAGTCTACTTAGAAGAAGATTTAAAACATCTTTAAAGTCTTGGATGTGAGCTAAGTTTAAAAAATTAAATCCTACTTTCATAGTTCTACCACAAAGCAGTTTTTCAACAAAGGTCTTTTCTTAGTTTACCCCTTGAACAAGATTTGATCCAAACACATTTACAACTGTGACTTACTCTTAAATACTTAATACACTTAGTTTATAACATCCCATCACAATAAGATTGATAGGTCATAAGTTAACATATTACATGTAAAGTTTAACATTACAAACTTTTTAAAATAAGCTTTTGGCTTTATTAACAACTGAATAATTACTATCAGTATAGTCCACAAAAACAAAGTGACTAAAAAGTTCAGCTGAAATTATTTTCACAAATCCATATTCTATTTTTGAAGAAACAAACAGGTAAACTGTCACTTGGGATTATAGGACCAATAAATATCTAAAGGTATATCTTCTATATTCTACATGTTCATTCTTTATAAGTGATGTCAATATGATTTTGAAGGATTCTCATTCAAATCATAAATGATCAAACTATATCCTATCTAGTGTTAATGTTTAATATATGGTATTAATTTTCCATTACAGTATTGTACAACATATATGAAATTTTAATTAATCAAATACTGGATTTGACGCAAAAATACTGGATTTGACGCAAAGAACCTGGATCTAACAATGGTCATACGTTTTCAGGCACATCTCAGCTTCTCAGAGTCCTAGTTTCCACAATGGTAAAATAGAGACAATTCCATGAGCAAAACCTCCATGTAAGGGAGACTGTGTGAGGACCCAGTGAGATCTTGTATGTTAAAGGACTTTATAAATTGTCAAACTCTGTGTAAATTAGGCCACCTCACATTTATAGAGTGCTTTATAATTTTCAAAGTACTTACAGAAGTACTACTTCTGATTCATTAATAAAACACTTCATTTCATAGCCATTTTGAATGAAGTTTGTCATTTTATCATTTGGGCTACTAGTCTGAAAAATCACATTTGTAGATAAGGTAAAATTGGGTCAATTTTATTCCTCATGAAAGAGTTAAAGACAGTGAGGAAAATTAGATATACAGCTACTCTCAAAAATGCCTAATCTTTGCCTTATAAGGTAGTGAAATACCTGTTCTCTAATGACAGCGGCAGAGAAAGCAACATTTTGGCACACCAAGAGGAGGCCCTCTATAAAGTCAGAAGGGAGAGGAAGAATTTATACACAACACATAGATTCTCATGCAATATCAGCTTTTCTAGAAACAGTTACTATTAAAACATGACCTCTAGCTTAACTGAGTTTTCTTTAATAGTCACACTTGTAAACATGGCCATTTGTCACATTACACAGCTACAAGTACAAATTGTTTAGGACATGGTCAAAAAAAAATTTGTTAATCAAATTACTTTAATTAGACTAGCTCAACAGACTACCTTTGGCCCATACAATATTGTTTTTAATTATTTGCCACATTTAAAAATTGGGAAATGTCAAATAAGTGCGGAGATTTCCAGCTTCACTCAAAAAACAAACAAAATAAACAAAATAAAAACAAAAACTCTGGCATAATCCTGGCAACAGCTGACTGGAACTCAGGTTTTCATCTGCACTGCTGTTCCCTGTTGCCTTACATAGGCAGGCACCTGAGTATACACCACTGTAGACAACGACGTTTTGGTTTTTTTTTTTTTTTATCTCTTAAAAAATGGAGAATATTACCATCCTGCCCATCTTTGAGTTCGTGTTCTTCCATTTCGTTTTCATCCGACCCATCTCCAAACTCCTTCTCGTACCGTGCCTCCATCTCCTGGAGCTCCTTCTCCAAATTGGCCATGGTCATCCAGCTCTGTTCTCTGTACTGCTCTGCCAGCCTGCACACATACAGCATAGTCTCATAGAGACAAGCACACCTCTACATGGTTTTCACTTCCAACTTAGGCTTAAAATCCATCCCCTCTGGAGAGCTTGCTCCGAGCTTATTGATGCTTACAAACTTAAAACCAAGGAAAAGCCACTTAAACCTGTTTACCTGTTACATGGTTGACTTTAATTGCTCCAGTAGTAGATAATAGGTTTTGAAACATGTAACTCAGCAACTTATTACAAGTATTCAGATGATTTTAATTTGTGTCAGTAAAGTATTAATTTTCAAAAGATGAGGGTGGGATGAGTAGAATTCTTAAGAAATGAATAATTTTTAAAAGAATGCTATAATGCTCTGGACACAATGCTTTTACAGTAACTTTCAACAACACAACTTTAGAGGAACTAAAGTGAACTGAGTATCTCAGAGTACACTGACTAAAATGTAATACTGCACAGTAGCTAAAGCAGGGAAGTCTAGAGTCAGAATTCTCAGGTCCAGTTCCCGGCTCTATCAACTACTGGCTCTGTGATCTTAGGCCTGTTTGCCTTGTTTCCTCAAAAGAGCAAGGAGGATAAAATCAGAGAAGTTACTTCACAGCATTGCTTAGAACATGGAGTTGCAGCGAGGAAGAATTCGATTAATGTTATTAGTTAAAATTATTAAATTTTACAAGAGTCTAAAGGATCTCTCAAATTTAAAGAGTCTCTGAAGAAAAATACCAATTCAAATAAAAACTTTAGGCCAGCCACAGTGGCTCATGCCTGCAATTCCAGCACTTTGGGAGGCTGAGGTGGGCAGATCACTTGAGGCCAGGAGTATGAGAACAGCCTGGGCAACAGGGTGAAACCTCATCATTACTAAAAATAGAAAAATTAGCGGGGCGTAATGGCACATGCCTGTAATCCCAGCTACTTGGAAGGCTGAGACAGGAGAATCACTTGAACCTGAGAGGCGGAAGCTACAGAGAGCCAAGATCACATCACTGCACTCCAGCTTGGGCAACAGAGCAAGAATCCATCCCTTCAAAATAATTTTGATACAGTAAATGAAAAAACACTATCCAAAGCCACAATTTTAAAAAGAAGAAAAAGCAGGATGAAGCCAGGCTGATGACTGACCCTGACAGAACCCAACATGAACATGATGTCAGGTACCTCTGGTGCTGCCTCTGATCCCACTGATACTGAGAAGAGGACCCCACACATGCTACGCACTTGGCCTGCTTTAGCTTCTGCTGCCGCCTCATCTCTTCAGCTTTCCTCGCCTTCTCTGCATTCTGTTCTTCCACAAGTTTTCGATGCGCCTGCACTCTTTTATCTCTTTTACGGATGAAAGCTACCAGCTGACGGACAAGCTCGTTCTTCTCTTTCCTTGCTTTATCCCGAATCTTTTTGTTTTCTTTTTCCATGGCTCGTTTTTCCCAGCGGTTTGAAGCTTGTCGTGTATCATACTCTTCCTTCCATGCAAAATTCTTTTGAGTGCAGAAACTCTGCCAATAAGCGTAGAAAGGATGGACTACCTAGCAACAAAGAAAACAGATTAACTTCTGGGTTTTTTAAATTTAGAATGGCAGTAAATATTAGTGATGCAAAACATCTTTTAGCTTTCTTTTTTCACGTATGTAATACTTTTATTAATCACTGGAAAAGACAGTACTTTATGGCTATCCAGAATAAATCACTCTTCAAAATGGACTTAATGTGAAAATAAAAATAGCCTTACTCATCACTGGATGGGACAACAATGATCAAGTAAATAATTAGTAAATAAAAAGGGAAAAGTAAAGAGGGAAGGTTGCAAGAGATCCAAAAGCTACTTCAGAAAGGGAGAGAGATGAAGAGAGGTCATGGGATAGGTCCGAAAACTAGAACCGATTGTTTTAAAACAAGGAAATGGGAAGCTGGGAGCTGTGGCTCACACCTGAAACCCCAACCCTTTGGGAGGCCAAGGAGGGAGGACAGGAGTTCAAGATCAGCCTAGGAAACTTAGCAAGACCCCATGTCTACAAAAAAATTTACAAATTAGCTAGATGTGGTGGTGCACACCTGTGTTCCCAGTTACTCAGGAGGCTGAGGTAGGAAGATTGCTTAAGCCCAGGACTCTGAGGCTGCTGTGAGATATGATCATACCCCTGCATTGCAGCCTGGGTGACAGAATGAGTCCCTGTCTCAAAAAATAAAAGAAAAAAATGGCACAGTGATAAATACTAATTATAGAACACAATGCATTTTTCTTTTACCGTATCATAGTCACTCTGGGAGTCTCCAAAAGTTGGGAAATCATCAGCTTCTTGCTCTAACACAGATTCTAGTTCTTCCTTTGCAATCATTTCAAAAACATTACGATACACTGTGTAAAAGCCCTACAAAACAGCAACAAAAAGAAATTCTTAATACTTTTGCAGCCTAATCACAGAATAAGATTTTGAAATATAAAATGAAAAATTTTAATGTTGAAGAATTTTGGGACCAAGTTCAGTCACCCCAAGTACATTTAGATTTCAACTGGAGGTTTTTATACACTGGCAGTTTAAATATGAAGACAATACATCTTCAGTTTTCAAAATGAACACTGCTTCACTTTCCGTTCAAGAATAATGTTAAGAATTCTCTATGTATGTGAGTCTTAATGAAGTTCTTTATAAGAATTAAGGGTGATTTCATTTATCTTACCTTTTCATCATCTCCATAACCAGAATAACAGGTAACAGTGAAATAGTGTAGCAAATCTAAGCTGTCATCTTGATATTCTCCATCAAGCCCACCTTTAAGTAGGGCCTCTCTATGATTATCATACCTGAAAAACAAAAATTGGCATCATCGGTGAAGGCTGAATAAATAAGAATTCAAAAGGATTTCCTGCTCCTTTTTAATATTATTACTGTACATTTTTGGTTGTGGATGTGTCCAATCTGTAATCAAAAAATTTTAAGAAAACAGTAACATGAAAAGACTTCATAATCTTTCCTTATGAACTGTTAATTACAACTAGGCCTGTAACTTCTGATACATTATACAATGCTAGCTCATATGAACAGTGGAATTTAAAAAGCCCGGGAATTTTCATGACTGTCTCTGAGTCCTGCATTTCCATAGGAAAGAAATATAAAACATGACATAGGAAATCTGGCCCATAGAATCACTACACATCTGTGGTTTGGAAATTTACCAGGATGCACCAGAATAAGATTCTTCCTACATTTATGTCAACTTAATCTAGGAGCTTCACACACATACAATTACTTCTCATAGTAATTCTGTAAAGGCAATTACTATCTCCATCTGGTATAAGAGGAAATGGAAGCTCAGTGATATTACATAATTTTCATCCATAATCATAAAACCAGTAAGCAGCAAGGTCAGAATTCAGAAGGAGGTCTCCTACATTGGGAAGATCAGCTCCTAGCCACTACATGGTACTGCTTCCAGGCAAAAAGAGTTAAAGCAAGAGCTTTGAATAAAAAGACAAAGGATCAGAAAATCCCAAGGATCAGAGAACAACACAAGATCTTTAGAAGAGACTGGGCAAAAGGAAGTTAGGAAAGAATTTCCAAGTCCTGAGAGGAAGGCAAAAGCAATTCTAAGACCAGATCTCCAAATTCCTCGGGTAGAGAAATGTTCAGGATCCTCTCTCTGATTTTCTCATAAAATACAATTTTATAAGAATTTTCTTTACAGCCTTTCTTTCTTGACAATCACCTGTGATGTACACTGTTTAACAGAAAGATGACTTGCACAGTAGCTCTTTGTAAGAGTAGGATCTTGCACAGTTATGTCAAGGCTTAAAACCTTTTTCTTTGTGGCAAATGATTAATTGAGAAACTGAAAACATAGAACTTCAAACATAGTAGTTTTCACCTGGAAATGATTTTAAATGATCATTAGTAATATCTGTCATAGACACAGAAGCTTAATTCAATTCCTTTACATAGTTTTGAGGATTACTATCCTTGTATTTAAATACTGTACTGGCCAGGCGCAGTGGCTCATACCTGTAATCCTAGCATTGCAAGGTAAACGCAGATGGATCATTCAGGAATTCAAGACAAGCCTGGCCAACATGGTGAAACCTTGTCTCTACTAAAAATAAAAAAAAATACAAAAAATAAGCCTGGCATGGTGGCTCACACGTATAGTCCCAGCTACTCAGTAAGCTGAGGCTACAGAATCACTTGAACCCGGGAGGGGGAGGTTGCAGTGAGCCAAGATTATGCCACTGTACTTCAGCCTGGGTGACAGAGCAAGACTCTCTCAAAAACAAAACTAAACAGGTAGGGCGCGGTGGCTCACACCTGTAATCCTAGCACTTTAGGAGGCCGAGGTAGGTAGATCACCTGAGGTCAGGAGTTTAAGACCAGCCTGGCCAACATGGTGAAACCCTATCTTTTTTAATTAAAAAAAAAAACCACAACACAACACTGTATCTGTTTTTAAGGATAAGTCAACATTCTTCATGTCTGGTACCAGTAAATTTGTCATACACCAAAAGGTATTTAATGAGAAGTCACCTAAAGTATCAAAATTAAAACTATATAATATCACCAAACTTTCTGTTTCACCCCACATGAAATCAGACAGTTGGAGCAATCATTTCCAAGGTTACTTCTGACCCAAATATTAGGTTTTATGTGATGACTACGTGACAGATGCTTCAGAACACAGCAAAAACCATTTAATGTATTAAATTTGAAAAAACAACCACCTATATTGATAACTGCTCCCAACATCACAAACTAGGATGGGAAGGACAGTGTGATGCTCACCATGCTCTTTCCTGAGGGTCACTCAACACGTCATATGCTGCTTGGATTAATTTAAATTGTTCAGCTGCTTCTGCAGCATTATCCAGATTTTTATCTGTTAAAATAAAGTCACAAAAATTTAGTCAATCGAAAACGTAGAGGGCAGAATCTAAATAAGATCTCTTCCATCAGAAATGCCATAAATAGATAAGAAGTGTACAAAACAAAGACAGACAACTAAGGCAAAGCAGAGAGACCCCGCATAACAGTCAATAATCAGGATTATTGGTGAAATCCCAACTCTACTAAAAATACAAAAAATTAGGCCAAGCACAGTGGCTCACGCCTGTAATCCCAGCATTTTGGAGGCTGAGGTTGGTGGATCATGAGCTCAGGAGATCAAGACCATCCCGGCCAACATGGTGAAACCCTGTCTCTACTAAAAATACAAAAAAATTAGCTGACTGTGGTGGTGCGCGCCTATAGTCCCAGCTACTCAGGAGGCTGAGGCAGGAGAATTGCTTGAACCCAGGAGGTGGAGATTGCAGTGAGCCAAGATCATGCCACTGCACTACAGCCTGGGCCACAATGGGAGACTGTCTCAAAAAAAAAATTAGCCGGTGTGGTGTTGAGGGCCTGTAGTCCCAGCTACTTGGAAGGCTGAGGTGGGAGAATCACTTGAACCCAGGGGGCAGAGGATGCAGTGAGCCGAGATTGCACCACTGCGTTCCAGCCTGGGTGACAGAGCAAGACACCATCTCTAGAAAATAAAGTCAACTGGACAACCACAATGAAAAAACCTGAGTATAAATTTTACTTTTAAAGGAGTAAAATAAACAAAATCAGTTCTAGAAAGGCTTATTCTGTGCTAGATTATGTTTAGTGATCACATTGTTCTTTTCTTTCTCATCAGTGTATATCAAAAGGAATCTCATAAAGTTTAAAAAGTATACACTAATCAGTTATTCTTTCCTTAGCTATGCTTTCTGAACCACGGAATTCAGAAAGCGTCTTTGCCTCCAGGTGGTAGTCAGCTTGCAAGACAGCACCCCACCTCCTCCCAGCATTCACATCTTGTACAGTCTCTCCTGTGTCAGCAAGGTTAGTCTGTGTGACCAACAGAAGATGGCAGAAGTAATGGTACCTCACTTCTGAGATGCGGTTATAAAAGACTGCAGTTTCTACCTTGGGTTTTCCTCTCTTGATCAGTCTGGGAGTGGCCAGCTGCCATAGCATGAGCAACTCAGGCTGCTTACGGAGAAGCTCATGGGGTGAAGAGGCCCCGTCCAATAGCCAGCAGGGCACTGAGGTCTGCCACAACCATGAGTCGGTCGTTGGCGAGCTGATACGTTGGTGAGCTGGAAGCAGGTTCTCCCAGATAATGAGAGCGAGCCAAAATCACTCAGCCCAAGCCGCTCTTAGATTCTGATCCTTAAAAATTATGGGAGTCCATACGGTGAACAGATGCTTGCTGTTTTTGTTATTTGTTGTCTTAAGCCCTAAGGTACTGGTAATTTGTTACACAGCAATAGACAACTAACACACTCAGAAAGTAAATTATTTTTAATTGGAGCACACTAAAGTTCTTTAAGCTACAGCTCAATACTTCCCCTTCTAAGAAGTTAGAAGAAAACATGACAGCAATGTACCACCTACAAATAGTTTTGCAGCCCTAGAACATGGCTCTTCAGGGCTTCCAGCTGCCCATTCTCAGATACCATCACACTGATGCCATAAATTAAGATGCTATTTGGAGAAGATATTTGCATTCAGTTCCCAATTTGGTTTCAAAGGAGTTAACTAATATTTTAGTCATATTTGCATACTTCTTCCTTGCACTGATTTCTAATTAATCACCAAATATGGTCATTTTTTCTTCCCAACATCTCCTCCCCTCGGACTTTCCCCCTCCCACTGACCCCAAGCCTGGCTTGGCCCCTTACCTGTCCACTTGTGGACCCTCCCTCTGTCTCCAGCCCTCTCCAGTCCATTCAGTTGTCTTCATAGTACCCTCCCCAAGGCAGCTTAAGAAACCAGACACAACTCTCCATTATTTAGCAAAGCTAATTTCACAGTTCTTAGCCTAATATTCAAGATCAGTAATAACCCAAACTCTAAGAATATGATTCTACACTATTTTTACATTTATTAATTTTGGCTTGTGTCTTCTGACTTGCTGCTATGATGAAATCAGTTCATTTACTCCTGCTCTTCTATTTATTTTATTATTTATTTATTTATTTGAGAGGAAGTCTCACTCTTGTCCCCCAGGCTGGAGTGCAATGGCCTGATCTCAGCTCACTGCAACCTCCATCTTCCAGGTTCAAGCCATTCTCCTGCCTCAGCCTCCTGAGGAGGTGGTCTTACAGGCGCCTGCCATCATGCTGGGCTAATTTTTGTTTTTCAGTAGAGATGGGGTTTCACCATGTTGGTCAGGCTGGTTTTGAACTCCTGACCTCAGGTGATCCACCTGCCTCAGCCTCTCAAAGTGCTGGGATTACAGGCGTAAGCCACCACGCTTGGCCCTAATATATTTATAACCACATTTTTTCATGCCTCTGTTGGTAAGCATAACTTTAAGTAACAGACCCATATCTCTATCTCTCATTCCATCAACCATAGCCATTCCCTTTTGACTTCGTGTTCCTAGCCCTTCCTTCCACTCCTCTCTTAATCCGTATTTTTCAGACTTGCAGTAAAGGCCACCTTCAATCAAACTGTCCCCTGGAACATCTATTGTCCTCCACCATGCTATTCTCCATACTGTTGAGTTCACTTTTCTGAACTGCATTCCTTTAGGATCCAGGCCAAACTCTTCTGAGAAGGGGAAGAGTCAATACAAAATGATAACTCCCTCCCTGAATTCCTGGAGCACGTATTAGTTATTCTATTAATCTAACTACCAATTATGTATGTTACAATTTTTTTGGCAGTTGTATTTAACTTTTCGTTTGTGTGAGACAGAAAGTTGTTTTCCTAACAAGATTCTAAGATCCCTGTCTTAGTATTTCCAAATCTACACACCAGTAGAGTACAGTGACTTGCATATATTGGATACTCTGTAACCGTGTGCACTGATTAATGCTAATATGAAAGCCTATTCCTAGGAACCTCAAAAAGCTGAGCATCAACTACGGTCTTAGTTTCCCAGCCTGGAAGATCAAATTACTTCATAAAAGTCACACAGGCCTGGATTATAGCCCAATGAAACACCCAAAGGAAGGATACTTCTAAGTAAACATACAAACTTCACTAGGGAAGCTGCCTGATTAACTCTTCCTCGGCAGAAGTTTGTCCAAAGTGAAGTACAGAGTCTGCTTAATGAGCCTATTAAAAGAAAAAAAAGCGCATCCCTATTTAAAACATATTTTACTACCTCCCGTGTCTTAACTAAGAAAGGAAAGGAGCCATACATCAGGTTTAAGTATCTAGGATTACCGGACGAAGCGGAGGGCAGCCGAGGAAAAACACCGAGAGGCTGCGCTGCAAGGGACGCAGGAAAGGGCAAGCCTGGGGCAGGTTCGAGTTCCGAGTCCCGGATGCTCCCTCGTGGTGTCAGCGTCCCGGTGGTGGGAGCAGGTGAGGTCGCGGGACCTCTGTTTTCCCCGCACAGTGGACGCGGGACGGGGGTCGCGGGCATGAGGAGACGGGGTGTGAGGCGAAGGGCGCCTGGGCGAAGTGCTGCGTCCACCAAGGCGGACAGGGCGGCGCCGGGCACTGGCCCGGCCGGGCAAGGAGCTCCGAGGCCGCCGGGTCGCGCTCGGCCGGCTGCGTGGAGTCCACCCGGAGGAGGGGAAGGTTGTGGAGGGCCGGGCTTCTCCAAGGGGCTGCGGCAGCTGCGAGCCAGGTACCTACCCGGGTGCCATTTCAGGGCCAGTTTCCGATAGGCCTTCTTGAGCTCCTCCTCACTAGCGTCGCGCCGCACCCCCAGCGCCTCGTAGTGACACTTCATCGCCCGACCGGGCGGCCGGCTGGCGCTGGGGCCCGGGACGGGATCCGGGTCGGGGTCGGGGTCCTGGCTCCGGCCGAAGCGGCGGCGACGGCGGCGCTGGCTGTCCTCTCCTCCGGCGGGAGCCCGCCGCCCACACCCGGCCAGCCAGCGAGCGCAGAGGGGGCGGTGCCGGCGGCCGCGGCTTCGCATGGGCTGGGGGTGGGCCCTGTTCCGGAAGAGACCTCGCGGGACGAAGGTGGAGCCTCGTCAGGGTGAGAGGCGGGGCCGCGGGAGGAAGGCGGGGCCGCGCGGGAGGAAGGCGGGGCCTTCGCGAAGAGAGTAGCGGGTCGCGCGGGAGGAAGGCGGAATCTTGGCGGGGAGAGAGGCGGGCCGTACGGAAGGAAGGCGGAGCCTTGGAAGGGAGAGAGGCAGGCCGCGTGGGAGGAAGGCGGGCCTCGGTGGGGAAACACAGGGGGAAGGCGGGGCCTTGGGGTGAGTGGCGGGACGCGTGAGAGAGGCGGGGCCACGCTGGTGTCATTGTGAGGGGCACAGTTGGCGGTTAGTGTGAGGAGCAGCCGACCTGAAGGCTGAATGGGGAGATAGGAGCTGGGATGGGAGAGGATTCTGGAAAATATCTGATTATAAGTTCTCAATGGAGCCCGTTTTTATAGATGAGGCGATTCAGGCTCCAAGTGGTCAAGTGATTGGCTAAAGCCTCCTCAGCTAATACAATAGCAGAATTCAGTTGAACTGAATACCAGGGTTTTTATCTTTTCAGTTCTCTTCAGCTGCCACTTAAGATCTCAGGTATTGATCTTCTTGACCAATATGCATGACAAAAGACAGTAGGATTATGTAATCGGAAACAATTTTAAAGGCAAGGCGTCAACTCAGAAATAACAAGGTGGGGCGCAGTGGCTCACGCCTGTAATACCAGTACTTTGGAAGGCCGAGGTGGGCGGATTACCTGAGGTCGGGAGTTTGAGACCAGCCTGACCAACATGGAGAAACCCAGTCTCCACTAAAAATTAAAAAAAAAAAAAAAAAAAATTAGCTGGGAATGGTGGCGCATGCCTGTAATCCTAGCTACTCGGAAGGCTGAGGCAGGATAACCACTTAAACCCGGAGGCGGAGGTTGCGGTGAGCCGAGATCGCGCCTTTGCACTCCAGCCTGGGCAACAGGAGCGACACTCCTTCTCAAATAAATAAATAAATAACGAAAAGCCTTACCACCAATGCGGGTAACCCCCAATCTGGTCACTGAGGAAGGAGAGCTAAGCAGATCCCCAGCACAATTAGTGCTTGAAGAATATCTTAGTTTATAGTGTTACTACCCAGTTATTTCCTCTATATAATCCTTAAATAATCAATCATGTATTAGTTTATAGTGGGAACAATTAGTGCCTGAAGAATATCTTACTACTCAGTTATTTCCATATATATATAAAATTATACCTTAGTTCATAGTCGGAGGAATGCCTAGAGCAGACACAGTACAGAGCATGAATGAAGGGATAAATAGCTATACATATATAAGCATATCTTGCTTATAGTTGGAGGAATGTCTAGAGCAGACACGGTGCAGAGCATGATTTAAGGGAAAAAGTCATACCAGGACAAGAATCTATGGCCCAGGCAGCAGCGTTCAGTATTGTCAAGATACCCGCTGTATGGTAGGCTTGGAGCAAGAGCCTCTCCTCCTGAAAAAGGAGTTGTAGTACCTTGCCTCCAGTTCTTGTGGAAGACTGCCCTTAGACCGGCAATCCCACTAGCGACCGAGGGCTTAAAACCCCTCGAGTATAATCACGTCCTGGTGGCTGTATAACCTGTCAAATCTCTAGTTACTGTGCTGGCTCAGAGCATCCTCCTATAGAAATCATTGGAAGCTGCCAGCAGGTGGTGGTAAACCCTGTCATCTCTGTAGCTGCTGTGTGACTCAAAAGCATCCTCCTATAGAATTCCTTAGAAGTAGCCTGACCTTAGATAAGATATTGCACCCTGCGCTCTTCACTGCGCATGACCCACCTCCTAACCTAGGTGACCTAATGGGGGTGGACCTCTTGCTACACATGGCCCACCTCCTGGACTCGGTGACCTAATGGGGGTGGACCCTTTGCTTGTCGCACACGTGATTGTCTTGACCCTATCACTGTCCTTGAGATGACCTCACCCACTACCCTTCCCCCTGTCTTGTACCCAATAAATACAGACGCTCCTGGACGTTCCAGGCCTTGCCTGTCTCCACTTGTAAGTGGCGTGGCCCACCAGCCCAGCTGTCTTTTCCAATCCTGTGTCCTGTCTCTTTACCTCTCGGATTCTGCGCCTCAGCACAGCGATAGGGTACACCCCACGACCCTTTAGGGCTGTGGCCCTACACACCAACATGGATGAAATTGTGCTGATCTATCCATCCATCACTCTTTAATCCTAACTTTCTGGCCTCTAATCCTATCTTTCCAAGATGGTTTAGCTTAAGAAAGCAGTTAAAGGGCCAGTAGGTTTTGGTTTATCTGACTAGCTGTATTACATTGTATTACAAGATGGAAGATCTGTACAGCTATTCCAAACACTTTGATACGGTATCAAAATAATACCGTAATTGTTTTTAAAATGCATTAATACACCAATTTATTTCGCTGTAATGTGGAATGTTTACATGCATCAGGTGTAGGTTGTATTTACCAACTATGTATGGTTAGCTGCATTGCTAATATCTATTGCACAGAGTTGGGGTACCCAAGCAGTTTAGGAAGGTTATCCTTCTCTTCCCCAATATGCTGCCCACGGTACAATAGAAGAAACCAACTCTAAGCTTCATCAGGTTACTTCACACACCACTGTCCAACCAACTCACTACTCAGAATTCATACACTTCCCTTTTTTCCAGAGAAAGATTCTACAGTCTCACTTAGTTGGTAAATTGGTGATGGATAGGGATTGAGAAGTCTGAGTTTTGGGGGAAAATGAAAGCTTTCCCCTCCTGAGAACAGAATTGGGATGATGGGGGAAACAAAAACAGACAAGAAAGGTAGTTTTTTCTCCCTCCAATTTAATCTGGTTTTGGATACAACCTCTAGGAATCACCTCTTTTACCTTCTAAAGAGGGATTTTGGCCGGTAACATTGTACAGAAACTTAACTATGCTGGATATAAATTTCAGTCTAAAGGAATATCTTGACCAGGCGTGGTGGCTCATACCTGTAATCCCAACACTTTTGAAAACTGAGGCAGGAGGATCCCTTCAGTCCAAGAGTTTGAGACCAGCCTGGGCAACATAGAACTTATGTCTACAAAAAAAAAAATTTCTTTTTAAAAACCCAAGTGTGGTGGGGTGGGCCCGTCGCCCTAGCTACTCAGGAGGCTGAGGCAGGAATACTTGAGCCCAGAAGTTACAGCCTGCAGTAAGCTATGACCACACTACTGCACTACAGCCCGGGGTGACAGAGCAAGACCCTGCCTCTAATAAATAAAAGAACATCTTTTATTAAACAGGTGCCCTTTAAATGACTACAGACTTTATAGCTGATCCAGTCCTGAGGAATTCTCAAATAATGTATCCATATAATTGTGAAAGGGAATTTGAGATATAAGATTATCTCTATATGGAAACTGTTAATTCAAAATTGTGAAATTGGAAATTCCACCAAAACTCCACAATGCACATATCAAAAGTACAAGTTTGTAACTCTACTCAATAGTTTATCTTTATAACCTGTAATTAACTTGTTCTTGAAATGTGTTCAAAAATAAATTCTGAATATGGCTGTCTTTTTATCCAAGACTATATTCAACTGCCTAAATAAAATGGCCACTTTGGTTTTTCCATTTAACCATCTTTGGCCCTAGTTAGTCACATACAAGTATTTCAAGTGAACCTCTGACCTGAATTGCCTACATAATTTAGATGACTTCAAGACTTCAAGTATCGTAATTTAGACTATTTCAAGATAAGTAGCCAATTAAACACTCAGGAAGGCCTTAACAAAATTTTTTTTAAAAAAACCAAGAATATTGATCAGTTTGCCTATAGTTAAAATAATAAAGATTAGAATTAAAATTTAAGTGAACAGGAAAAGATATCTGTAATAAACTTACTATATAAAAGCTCTTATAAAATCAGCAAAAGGCAATCCTACCACAGAAAAACAAACATGATTAGTACAGTCAAAAAGGATAAAGCAATAACTAATAATAAAAAAAAGGTGTTTTTCTGTTTAACCTATTGACAGATTGTTTCATGCACAGTCAAATTAGTAAGGGGACAAGGAAATGAACCCTCTAACCTCTAGTGAGGATATGGTGGTGGAGGGAGCAAGCAAAAAGCCTAGTGTTCATAAACTTTAACCTAAATTCCACTTCTAGGAAACCATGAGTGTTGTATAAAAAGACGTATGTAATCTATGTAGACAAATATTCACTACAAGCACCTATACCAGCAAAAGAAAAACTGAAAATGCTCATCATACTGATTACATAGCTATGGTACATAGAATACTATGAAGTTAGCAAGTAAACATGTAGAACACAGAAAAATGATCAATGTGAAGTCAAAAAGTAGGTGATGAAACAGTGCAATTTCATTAGATACATGTGTTATATACTATTGAATTTATATCTGTTCATGGCAGCAGCCACCTACCTCCATGGTCGCTGGTACTCAATCTTTTCTTTCCCTGTTATTAATTTACCCATAAGATCTTAAGCCCAGTGCCCCTTTATACAATAAGCAGTTTATCTTTTATGTGGGGAGAAATTCAAATGTTCTGGTATTCCTTCTAACCAACTTTCCTATTTTTTTTACCTTTTACTATTAGGTTTTTAAATAAGCAATCTATACACACTGCTTCTAAAATAAATATGTAATCTGGCCAACTGCAGTGGCTTATGCCTATAACCTCAGCACTTTGGGAGGCTGAGGTGGGTGGGTCACGTGAGGTCAGGAGTTCGAGACCAGCCTGACCAACATGGAGAAACCCAGACTCTAGTAAAAACACAAAAATAAGCTGGGCATGGTGATGCATACCTGTAATCCCAGCTACTTGGGAGGCTGAGGCAGGAGAATCGCTTGAACCTGGAAGGCAGAGGTTGCAGTAAGTTGAGATTATGCCACTGCATGCCAGCCTGGGCGACAGAGCAAGACTCCATCTCAAAATACATACATACATACATAATGTATAATTTACAAAATGCTTTCAACACAGACATTAACTCATTTAATTCTCAAAATCCAAACATTTTAATGTGTGTTTTTTTTTTGTTTTTTTTTTTAAGACAGGGTTTTCACCGTGTTGGTCAGGCTGGTCTTGAACTCCCAACCTCAGGTAATCCGCCCGCCTTGGCCTCCAAAGTGCTTGGATTACAGGAATGAGCCACCACGCCATGGTTCTTCCATGGCTTCATTAACTAGTGACTCAGAGTAAACTTCAGTGAGATGCTTTCCTTTCTACCAGTCTTTTCTTGCTTTACCATTCACAACCTATGCTCTCAAAGTGTCGAATGTTTTGTTTTACAGATTATATAATCTAATAAATGTCTGCATTTCAGCTCTGCTAAACCAAAAATTCTAACCCAAGAGAACAGGCACACCTTAAGTGTGCTAAATTTTTAGCAATACAAACTTTAAAAAGAAATCAGAAATTAATTGATGAATTCTGGTGATATTTTATTTAGAAGAAGATAATCACTGATTTTAAGATTTTAATTTTTCTTTCTTTTAAATGCCACACTAATTAGACATAAGTAGTACTGGATAATAAAAGTATTTACACATTGAATACAAAATAAATATAAAGTAACTGAAAACAAATCAGGTTTTTGTTGACTTATTTTGTTTTCCCTCTGTCCATCCTCTGTTTCATTTTTCTTTGCCTTTTGTAAATGCGTTTCTTTCTTGCTTTCAAATCAACTTTTGGCTCTGGCTTTACCCATTGTATTTCTATTGGTTTCTCCTCAGCTGGCGTGACAAAAACATCTGCAGTGGGATCGTGTGGAAGAAGAGTCTTCAGTTCTTTCTTTCTCAGTTTCTGCACATCTTTCACTTGCTGTTTCTCTTTGTATTTTGCAGCTGTGATGGATCTTATGACACGCCGATGCTAGGAAAAAAGATTAGATGCTTTTGAAATAAAAATAAACATTTTATATAAGGCAAAGACTTTCAGTTACTACGAACCTTACATCCCTTCACCCAGTGTCATAAAAAAGGGGGAATAACTTGCAAGTCTCTAGGCAGCAAAAACCAAATTCAGTTTCACAGGTAATAAAACAGTAATAACTTCACAGAATCATTTTGGCAAAAGAGCTCTGGTACATTGAAGACTACTAAACAACACAACAGCTTACCATGTTTGGTGACTGGTAGTGAGGATTTTCATATAAAGTTGGTCCTCCAAAACTTCCCTGGAAAATCTTTATGAGATTTAAGACAAAACGAGGTCCTATTTCTACAAGAGCAGCATCTTCTTCTATAATCTTTAATAAAAAGGAAACATTTCATTTTGGTTTGGATATATTATTCCTAAAAGGTATACTGGCTATAACCTCATTGTTAATGTGCCTGAAAGAATTGATAATCCATAAAATCAAGGTAGGGGTGAAACCTGGTAAATGCCAAATCATCAATATTTTCTGAAATCTATTAGTACTTATACAAAGTTGTCATGGAAAAATTTTTGTGTGTGTGTTCTTTTAAAATTGAATAATTAGATTTTGGTTCACATCTTGCTTCTCACAATGCATGTATTTTTAAAAAACTGTGGTTAAATAAGATTTTAAAACAGTAACCACTATTAAGAAAATGTATTAAAGCACACTATGGGAGAACTCTTGAAACTTAAATCAATCCCTAAATTCATAAATCTCTTTCAAGTTAGATTAAAATTATATATGGTCAAATTTATTGAATAGCTACTGATTATGGAATTAAAAGGCAACTTCTGAACAACAAATATTTATGTTAGCTATTGGTTCAGGCATGTCTGCCCTCAGAGGTTAAGAGGATGTGTTCAACTCACATGCCAAGTATCCAACATAAAATATGCAGAACAGAGCTCAGTTTATGTCATATGCTATCTAAAATTTTGTTCTTGCTGTTACCTTCCACCTCTTCATCTTTCTGCAGACTTATCCTGCCAAACTCCTGCTTCAAGATTTCTAGAAACACCTCTTCTCTTCTGAATGAGTCACTGTATGACTCATCATCTAACAGTTCCGATTGAATGGCTTCTACAGCAATTACATTTTGCTAGGTTTTAACCCTTGAGGTGATTTTTAAGCTTTTAGAGAGAAACTTCTATTTTACTATATCCTTTACAGCACTTCGCACAAATTAGGAACCCAATTATTTCATGGATCTTCAAGCTATTCCCTTTCAATAAAGTGAAATATATAATGGTTTGTTAGGAAATCCATACTCTTTATCAACTAACAGTTATGAATAGGAGTAGAAAGAGATCACTTAAGATACGAGATAGTTCAGCTGCAAATATTGAAATAAAAAAAAAAGATGCAATACATAGTTACTTGCAGCAATCTCTGTAGGGAAAAGGAAGCTATTTAAAACAAAATAATTATTTGCATTTTTTGTGTATGTAAACCCTATATATCCTTATCTAAAAGTTCAATTAAAACTTGACCTGGCACATTGGCTTACACCTGTAATCCTACCTACTCTAGATGCGGAGGAGGGATGATCACTTGAGACCGGGAGATTCAAGACCAACCTAGGCAACATAACAATACTCTTGTCTCTAAAAAAAAAAATTAATTCAATTTAAAAAAATTATAATTAAAAATTAAGTAAAGCTTACCTGAAAGTTCCGAAACCATATCCTATTATCCAAAATGGTGAAAGTAAACACATGGTCGACGAATGGTTGGCTTTTGGGATGATACCGTGGTGTACTAAAGATCTAGTAAAAAAAAAAAAAAAAGTGCATGTTAGTTCCTTATTCCAAAATATATCACATATATTTTGGATAGTTAAGAAAAAGTTCAAAGAAGATGCTCACTTATACTACTAAAGATACTTTTTAGAAAAGATATTTACCTGAATTAAGAGTTCTTTTAACAAAGCATAATGTGGTAATTCATCAAAAGCCTATAAAAGTAAAATAAGCATATTATTTGACAACAGTAGAGTGCCTTGTTTAAAACTGTTTGCTCATTTGTTTCTATGTTAACTAAAATGAATTACACAACTATACAATCATGCCAGATAAGAAAATTCGACCTCATACACTGAATAAGAAATTTACCGGGTCAAAAGACAAAAGGGGCCGAGAACCTTTCAAACAGTTTCCAGTCATCTTTAGTTCAGCAAGGGTATGAACTAAAAAAATTACAACAAAAACAAAAATAGTTATAACTTTTGCACAACTATTCCAAAAGATCATTTTTATTTTTCTCATCTAAACAATTTTATTGAGTCAACTTACTATTTTGAACAAGGAATTTAGCAGATGGTCCATGAGGTGAATTTGAAAGCCTGAAAGATACGGAGGAAGCTTTTTCAACTCATTAGCCAATGTAGTCAATGCTTACCACCTATTCACCATTAAAAAAATACCAGAATATGCTTATAATATTCATATGTTTAATTTTCTTTATCCACTAAAATGAGTTTAGCCAAAATCTTAATATATTCTCTTACCACATATAGAGATCCTGTTTTTTCTTTGCTTCAAAATAGATGCATTTATTACAGTTTTTCATTTCACAAACCTAAATGAAGCAAAGTATAGGAAAATGAAGTAGATAATATAAATGAGAACTAAAGTAATTAGATGTGATTAATATCATCTAGATTCTCTCAAAAATATCTAACTAGGTTAATAGGCTACAAAGGTCTAAACATTTATTTCTTCATAGAAGTAACCTTTAAAGTTCCTCTGAGGTATTCTACCCAAGGTAAACTAGATGCTCTGCCCATCTCTTGGGTGAAAGTATCTATCATATTTTTGGGCCTAGTATCTAAAATCGTCTCACTTCTGATTACTGGGAACCTCTTCTGCCCATAGTCCTAAATACAAACTACAAAGACTGAAAATAGTTGCCCTAGGCATAAGGCATACCACAATTAATCTTCTTATGCTAATCCTTCATCATCAATCTTCTTAGCCAATCTTATGAAAATCCAGATCCTTATAGAACTAAAAAACATCCTTTTTAATGATTATTTTGAGTTTTAACTTTTTAGCTTTTTGATTTTAAGATCACAAAATTTAAGCTGTTCTTATTTATACTACCATTTCTGGTGATTTGGTTCTATAAAATCACTAAGAGACTGGGTAAAAAGTCTATATAAAACCTATTTCAAATTAAACTTCAATGTCCTGAAGGTTTACAAAAGTCACACTTGAGAAATATACAAAAACATTACAGGAGTGAAGTCTTTTATTGCTATAGTATTCATAAACTCTAAATAACATAATACTCATAAACTCCCTATTTCAGACTTTAAACCTAACAACTTATGGCTGGACGAGGTGGTTCATGGCTGTAATCCCAGCACTTAGGGAAGCCAAAGCGGGTGAACTGCCTAAGCTCAGGAGCTGGAGACCAGCCTGGGCAATAAGGCAAAGCCCTGTCTTTACTAAAAATACAAAAAATTAACTGGGCACAGTGGCATGTGCCTATAGTCCCAACTACTAGGGAGTCTGAGGCAGAATTGCTTGAACCTAGGAGGCAGAGGTTGCAGTGAGCTGAGATCACAGGACTTCACTCTAGCTTGGGCAGCAGAGTGACACTTTGTCTCCAAAAAAAATTTAAAACAAACAAATAAACCCTAACAACTTAAAAAAGAATCTTAGGTCCAATGCTTTTGTTTCTTACTGGTCTTAGATAAACACAAAAATGGGAAGTTTGTGCCACTTCTGGGCCTTTGTAGTTGCCATTTTCTCTATATTAAGTTAAACATCATCCCTTTGAAAAGGTTTTTCCGGTCTAGCCTCAGCTGTCAAAAACCTATAACCTGCTTTATTTCTCCTATCTTTACTTGAAATTATAAACCTTGTTTATGGCCTGTCTCCCTTTGAATGTAAGTTCCGTAATGACAGGAACATTGCTCTGTTAAACAGTTTCTACAGCACATAGAATAGTGTGGTATTACAGCAGAGGTTCTAGTTTGTGCTCTAAAGAAGGCTTTCTAATAGTGAAAAAATGATCTTAATTCTTCTAAGTTTTGAAAATTTTGTTTTAAAATGTAAATTTATGTTCTGTGCTTCTAGAGCTTAAAAAAATATATATAAGTGTAGTATGTTAAAAAATACTTTGAAAATGTAACCTATTCCTAGTTTGTAATAACTTAAGTGCCAAGTCCACATGAATCATTTTTAATACTGGCAAAATATGTTGTACCATGTGGGTTTTCATATACATATATATATATGTTTAATGGACTTTTTATTTTACTTTACATATGTTGACTGATAATTTTGAGTATCTACTTGAGATTTGGCATAATACTAGACACTACAGGATTAAAAAATGAGATACAATCATTGTCCTGAAGAAATTTAAATATGCTTGTTCAAACAAGACAAACAGAAATGTGTGAAGCACTAAACTGTGAGATATAAAAATTTGAAAGACCAGTTATTGAAGAGATAATAAAATGTGTCTGAACAGCTTTTACAAAACAATTTTTAAAGTCACTGAATGACTTTTGAAATAAGCAATTGTTAGTGTTTCTAAAATATTTTATTGCAATTACTTTCCAAAATTACCTCGTTAATCACAAATAGCTTATCCTTACGATCCATTTTAGTATCTAGGAAAAAAGAAAAAGCAAGTTAATTAAAGGTGATTTCAAAGTTACTTCAATCAAATCACATATGCTACCTAGAAATTAAGTGTTTTTACACTCTTCGGTTTAAAGGACATTTTATTATTAATTTTCAAAACAAGACCTGAAAACAATCACTTAAAAAATCTTGATTCTTTGTAACTGTAAAAAAAATAAGTAAAAAATAGTCTGCAAGAATTATAAATTATAGATTAAGCAGTGTGTCTCAGTCTTTAGGTATTCTAGGAAACCTTTTCAAAAATGGAAAAATTCTCACAAACCAAAGACTATGTTAAAGGAAACCAGTTTCAGTGAAAATATCTTTCACTTTTTAATCACAGGTGTCAAAGAAAACTGACAGTCCTTGTAACAAACCTGTACATATACTCCCTGAATTTAAAAATTAAAAAAACAAAAAACAAACAAAAAAACCAAAGCACCTCTCAACATAAGCACAACAGCCATATGATGGCACTGTTAAAAACTTTTTATTTTTTTTTAAGACAGGGTCTTGCTCTTCGCTCATGCTGAAGTGTAGTGGCACGATCATGGCTCATGGCAGCCATGACCTCCTGGGTTCAAGTAATCCTCCTGTTTTAGACTCCTGAGTAGCTGGGACTGCAGGTGGGTGGCCCCCACACCTGGCTACTTTACTTTACTTTTTTCATTTTTTTATTTTGTAGATACAGGGTTTCACCATGTTGCCCAGGATGGTCTGGAATCCTGAACTTAAGTGTTCCACCCACCTTGGCCTCCCAAAATGCTGGGATTACAGGCAATGAGTCATCATGCCCAGCCGTACTGCTTGTGCCTATAAAATAACCCATTGCTTAAAAATAAATAACTTGGCATTTAGAAATAGGCTCTGACTTCAACTTAAAAGGTGCTTCAAATTCTATCCCAAGTCCATTTTTCAATAAAAACAGTTAAAAAAAAAAAAACCTTAAAAAGTAACACATGGCAGTCCTGAATCATTTAGGACAAACTATCCCACCTATGTCATGACCTTTAGGAGCATTACAATAAAGGCATTCCTGGACCTTCAAGAAATGTTTCAATAATATTAGGATACCTGTTTTAAAAAGTAAAGAAACTACCTAATGAAGTCTAAAGAATTTCTAACAAAACGTTAACTGGAAAAATTGTGGCACTTGAAAGGATAAGAGGTATTGTGTTTTTTTCCTGAAAAGACTGAACAAATGAAGAATATATAAAATAAGTATAAACATATAAATAAGTTAATAGATAGAAATTTCTAAAGTATATGATATAAAGGTACCTGCTTTAGAATGAGGCATCAGCCTTCTCAAGTCCTGCATTAAATGTCTTGTTCTGAAATTTATTCCTCTGGAAGAAAAGATGAGAATCCGTTCCTTATTTTTCCACTTGCCCTAAAGAAAAAGAAAATGTTAAAAGATTTTAAAATCTCATACTGAACTGACCTTGTTTTTGAGGGTCTCACACTGTTGCCCAGGCTGAAGTGCAGTGATGCAGGCTCACAGCTCACTGCAGTTTCACATTCCTGGGCTCAAGCTATCCTCCCACCTCAGCATCCGCAGTAGCTGCAGATTACAGGCATGTCCCATCATGCCCAGCTAATTTTAGTTTTTTGTAAAGACGGGGGTCTCCCTATGTTGCCCAGGCTGGTCCCCAACTCTTGGGCTCAAGTGGCTTGGCCTCCAAAGTGCTGGGATTATAGGTGAGAGCCACCACACCTGCCCTGTTTGTTTTTTTAAGAGCTTCTGGGTAGCAAGTCAAACCATCCTGACTCCTTTAATTCCATCTCTCAGCAACGTTCACTGACCACATCTGCCACCCAGAAATGCCTTCCTTGGTTTCTTTCTTGTTTTTCATCTTCAATTTCTCCAATTCCTCTTCCTAACTCTTAAAGTCCTTGCTTAGCCCTCTTTTTTCTGTGCTCTCTATGACAGGTCTCATAACTTCCCACAACTTTAATTGTTGTCCACTCTACAGAAAGGAACTCTCTCTAGCCCTAATAATCCAAGTATTTCATTAACACCTCAAACCCTACGATACTAAACATTATCTTAGATCTTAAATCTGGTGTATTTCCTTGCTATTTCGTTTTTCTTTCTTTTCCTTTTTTTTTTGGATGCTGTCACCTCAGTCCCTCAGGCTTTGAATCTTCCATTTGCCCTTTTTCTCCCATATCATCATAAGCACTATAAAATGCTATCAATTTCTCTTTTCAACAATTCTTAATCCTTTCTTATTCACACTGCACTTATTTAGTGTCTTATATTAACCACAAAACTCCTAAATGACTAACCATCCCAGACATAAGCTCCTCCAATAGATATGGTTGACTAGCTTTTTCAACAGCTTACTTTTTAGAGTAATACTTCAATCACATCCTCACTTCTCAGAGTTTTCTAAACAAAGTCTGAATGACATAGCTTTGACACTGAATTGTAAAACAAATTTTCATTTTTACATCATTATTGCCCCAAATGAAGCCTAATGCAATCCAATCTGGTTCTATTCTTTACATTTTTCAGCATTTCCTTACTTCAAAGTCTTTCATCAGTTCTTTTTTCTCTCCCTTGGAGTGTTCCCTCTCATTTTTGAATGTCAAAATTCTACCGTTCCTCTGATATGCAGCTTAAAAGCTAAATCCTTCAAGATTCTTTATCTTATTATACTAGAGTAAAAGTAATCTCAATCTCCTGCATTTCCACAGAATGTATTAAAGTATGGCTCAGGTTATAGAAACTAGCACCTTAAGTGAAGAGAGCCCTAACATTTATTGAAAGTGTACAAGTCCAACCTATTTTTCATAAAAAGTAAATATCCCCTCCCCCCCAATCTGCAGGTCAGAAAAGAGCACAGAGTGTTGCTGTTAAAAACGAGCCTACAATTTACACTTAACTTTCATTCCTCAGAGCTCACTCCTTTCCTAGAACTCACCATCACACCACATGGGGTCATTTACTTATCACCTACTCTGTACTAGAGTACTATGCTAAGTGTGGAGGACAGAGAAATTAATGTCAAAGATAATCCTTGTCGCCACAGTATTCTGTGTAGCTGAAGAATAGTTCTTAGTTGAATGAAAGTTAACTGAAACAACTTGTGTGCACTTCTTTGACTTAAGTTTCCTCCTGAACTCCAACATTTCAGGAGGAAGAGGTCACATTCTAGTCACCTTTGCAATCTTTGCCAAAGGAAGCCTAACTTGGAACAATGCATGGCACATTCAACGTCTGTTGAATACAGGTAAAGCTTAAAGTATCCGGACTATCTTTTATTATCCCTTGAGTTAAAGACCTGGTTAACAACTCACAGTCCCAAGGGCAACAACTTTTTAAAGGCTCACCTAAAAGCTTCAGGATCCCTGCCTGAAAGTAGCTGACTTCCGCAGTACATGGGAATACTAATCACTGGAAGAAATACTCAATATCGAGAAATAACCAAGTAAAAGCACTACCCTCCAAAAAAAATCGAACAACTAGGAAGACAACACTGGATCTGAGCATCCTGTCAGTCGCTTCCCAGTGAGCCGGCTAAGGGTTCTAAAATCTGCCGCTTCCAGGAGGGCTGCCACGTGCACAAGAATTAGCTGGAAACTCTGTGCCCAGTCTGGCCGGGAGAATTACTAAAACCGACCTACCGTTAACACCCAAGCTACTCTGAAATTAGCAGAGCTATAGTCAAGTAAGTAACCCAAGAAAAAGCGCACAGAGCCGCCGCTGCAGGTGTAATCCTTCTACCTTGCAAACGGGGCCTGGGATCCGGTTTCTCTCTTCTTCCTCCACCTCCTCTGCAGTGGCGCGAGGCTTAGCTGGCGGTTCGGCATCTTTTTCGTTTCTTTTTGGCTTCTTCGCCTGAACTGCCAAACCTCCACGCCGTTTCCTCTTAGTTGCCACCATCTTGTCTCGCCGCCTGCGCTCTTGGCCTTCTTTCCGGCGTTGCCGCTCGCTCCTTTTTCCGATCTCTATGGTTCGCCGGCTCTAAGCGCTCGGTTCAGCGGTCCTCCTCCAGCTCTGTGGTGCCTACCTGTTTCCGGTCTGGAAGGCGCTGTACGCTTGGCTCTCTAGGCTTCGTTCAGCTCTGTGGTGACGGTGGCCGAGGTGGAGGGCCGGCCTGAAAAGTGTCGGGTCCCGCTTCCCTTCCTCCGCGGCTTTTCGGAGCCGCCTTGCTACTCCTCAGGGACTTTGCCGGGAAGGGCTCTCGGGCGTCCAGACCCCACCGCAAAGGTAGGGTGTCAGCACTCGAGGACTGAGAGGAGTAAGTGATGCTGTCCAGCGGGCGAGCTGGTGAATGGGCTTGTCTGGGACTCTTGGGGGTCTTCTGGGCACTCCGAGCCCGCCCCCCAACGCCTGTTGCCCTGGAGGCGAGGCTTGTGGCGCGCGTAACACAAAACCCACTCCGTGGGGATTCGTAGCTCCTGTTTGGGCGGCGTAAGCTGGCCCCAAGCGGAGACACCGTGTCAGTTGCGTGTCTTCCTTCTTCCCAACTTTTCACGTTATTGTCCCCTTACGGAGAAGAGGAAACCGTAGCTTAGATAATTTTCTCCCAGAGTTACAAAGACAGTTAAGTGGCATTGGTGGGGTTCGGCCTGGTCAGCCAAGTTCAGCCGCCCAGCCCCTTCCATTCTCAGCGCAGGTGGAGCTCGCCAGACCTCGCCAGCACTGATAGGAGTTTTATTGTCCAATTCCTTCAGGTATTTCGCGATCCGCGGGAGCGGGTGTTGGCCCCAGAAGCATCCCTCGGGGCCGAATGTGCAGTGGACAATGCCCCTTCTGACCCAACAGATCCAAGACGAGGATGATCATCAGTACAGCCTTGTGGCCAGCCTTGACAACGTTAGGAATCTCTCCACTATCTTGAAAGCTATTCATTTCCGAGAACATGCCACGTGTTTTGCAACGAAAAATGGAATCAAAGTAACAGTGGAAAATGCAAAGTGTGTGCAAGCAAATGCTTTTATTCAGGTATGGAAACAGGCACCTTTAAGCCTGTGCCATAGATATTCTAAATGCAATTTAATGAAATCTGAAGGCTTTAGTAGACAATAAATAACTTTATAGTCAATAGCTGTAAGTAAATAATATATGAATAAATAACTTTATAGTCTTAAGTCAGAGAACAAAACGTCATTACTTGAATTTTTTTTCTCTCCTGGTAACAAATTCTATTCCCATCTTGTTTTACAGAGATAATGGTTAGTACGACTAAAAAGCTAGACTATTGGCTAGGCACTCCTCTTAGTATTTAATTTATTTAATCTTAACAATAGTCCTGTAAGGTAGGTTCTGTTATTATTCCCATTTTGTATATGTGAAAATGAGGCAAAATTTAAGTGATTTGCCAGCAGCCCCACAGCTGTTAAGTGGCTGAATTGGGATAAGAACCCTGAACATTTGTTTCCAGAATATATGCTCTTTACCACTGCAATACTACCACCTTGCTATTACTAAAGAGTATTTTTCCCTTTTACTGATTGTAATAGAATTTTTATTCTTCCAAAGTAATATTTGTATGGTTAAGATAGGATTGCAAATTCAACTAAGCATTTTTTTAACACCTAAGTGCATAGCATGACCTCAGGGATAGAAAAGTAAATAAGACATGGTTCTTGTCCTCATGCAGGGCATGGTATAGTGGCTCACACCTGTATTCCCAGCTGCTCAGAAGGCTGAGGCAGAGGTGGGAAGATTGCCCCAGCCTGGGCAACCATAGTGAGACCCCCATATCAATAGAAAATAATAATAGAAGTTGAAACTAATATTGCTTATGCGTTGCCAAGTCGTTTGTGTATTTTCCAAGTGACCTTAGCAGTAGTGATAGGCACAAAAATGAGACAAGGGATAGTCACAGAGGGATAGTTTTAGATCTAGGAATGGAGATAAGGATGGTTCACAAGGATGTCTCTAAGATGTTTTGATTGCTAATGAGAAATTATTCTCATGGGATTAGCACAATATTGTATTTTTTAAACACATAAAGTGAAATCTAGGAACTTACATATTAGTTTTCATTCTTTTATGTAACCATTTTCATTTTTACTTTTTTCATAGGCTGGAATATTTCAGGAGTTTAAAGTTCAGGAAGAATCTGTTACGTTTCGAATTAATTTAACTGTCCTTTTAGACTGTTTATCTATTTTTGGATCAAGTCCTATGCCAGGTAAACTATTATCAGTAGAAAGACATAAAAGTGTTATATACAATGGTCAGAAAAATTCAGGAAGTTATTTGGAATATAAACATTTGTTGAGGAAGTTATTGCCAATTCATTTCTTACTGTCCACAGTCATGGGTTCTAACTTTTCCCAATGTTAATTGCAAGTGTGTTTATAGTTCTTTTCGTTTGTAAAAGTATTTACATTCGTCTTTTTTTAATTTACAAGGCTTTGAGGGATTTTAAATTTGAACTGGCCAAAAGAATATTTTGGGCATGTCTTAAATATCTTTAACATTGTGAAATGTAATTGCTTCTTTTCCCTAACTTGTCCAGAATTACTCAACTAGTTAGTGGCAGGGAAAAACAGAAGCCAGTTCTACTGACTCCTAGTTTGTACTGTGTTCAAAATTTGTTTCTTTCAAGCCACATTTTATAAGTTATGTCTATTTTGCCAAATGATTTTCTTTAAAACATATATTTTTTCTTAAGGGAATTATCTTTAAGAATGGCGAAATTCAGTTTCTATGGGCCTAAAACTGTAAGGAATCCCCAGAAGAATGATTTTATTTCATAGGAAAGCAACCTGAAGATTAGGAAAAATTCAGTATAGTTCTCCAGAAGAATGTATTTTAATTTTCTACTGACAATTCCACTGTTATTAACTATACATTTTCTAATACAGTGTTCTCCAGCTGGTTTTTCATAAAAGAATCTGTCATCTTCCATTTCTCACTGTGGCTCTCCATGCAGTAAGAAGAAGTTTGAATATCCTATCACATTCCTCCTTCCCCTAGTGTTTTGCAGTCTTAAAATTTGCACCACTATTAATAACCCTCTTTTTGTCTCAATTTGATTTTGAAATTTGAGGAAATACAAAGAATATCTGAGCTGGAAAAGTTGGAAGGATCCTTATAAGAGTAAATACACTGACATTACAGTACACATAGCAGTCCACTGTTACACACATTGAACCTTCAAGGAATAGCATACTCTGTTCTGCAGCAATTTGGTTACTTGCTGTGTTGACCCATGTAGATTCTCTACCCTGAAATTGTATGTATATAAAATCAAGCTATTTCTGAGGTATTTATGACAACCTGACAATGATACCAGAGAGTTATGTTACATTTTGTTCTGGTTCCCAGTTTTCTTGTATGTTTGGAATTGTCTATATACAACTGTCATCAGGGAAGATGTAATCCCTTTTTATGAGGAGATACATATATGTGAGAAATTGAGTGGAATGAATTATTCTTGAGAAATTTTATATCATTTTGAGGAGAAGCTGAACCCAGAGCTATAAAGCTGAGGCCAAGTATGATTTCTTTCTATTGCAGGGACTTTAACTGCTCTTCGGATGTGTTACCAAGGTTATGGTTACCCTTTAATGCTGTTCCTAGAAGAAGGAGGAGTGGTGACAGTCTGCAAAATCAATACGCAGGAACCTGAGGAGACCCTGGACTTTGACTTCTGCAGCACCAACGTTATCAATAAAATTATTCTGCAGTCAGAGGGGCTCCGTGAAGCATTTTCTGAATTGGATATGACGAGTGAAGTCTTACAAATTACGATGTCTCCTGACAAGCCTTATTTCAGGTACTTGAGAGCACTGCAGTTATAGTTCATGTGGTCTGTGCTTGGTCTTCCCTCTAGACATTTGCTTAGGATGCAAAATTTTTATTATTCACGTTTTTAGAGCTTTCACAACTTTAAACAGCTTGTACTCTTACCCATAATTTTATGGATCAAGAAACTTGAGACCCAGAAAGATTAACTCACTATTTCATGTTCAGATGGTGTTGGCATCTAGATGAGAAGCCCGGTTCCCTAATTTCTAAACTAGTGGTGTTTTCATTGTATTACTACTTACTGTTATATATCAGGTTACATCATGAGGAAAATTGGGTTTAAGTGTTTGGAAAGGGTGTTTGTATTATATGGTATCTATTTCAAGTTAGTTCAGGATGCAGAACATGTTTTCTACACGTGGTTCATTCATTCACTAAGTATCTGTTAATCACCTACTATGTGCTTATTCATCTTATTGAACATTGTGGGAAGAACAACTTATAATTAAGGTGAAGCCAAGATATGTGAAACAGCAAACCATTAAGTACTAAGATAGCACACAGAGATCCCTGGGAAACAACGAATAAAGATTTAGGGAGGATAGCTCAATGCTCACTTCCCAAGGGAGGGTGGTTTTCAGCAGGAAGACAGTGTCAAAAAAGCTGCTGCTGATACTTTAACACAAATCTCTTTCCAGGATTAGACTCAGTTTAGCAATTCTAGCAAGAGGATCTAAATATTCTCTTTTGAAATATTTCAGAATATTAAATAAAGGCACTAAATACATATGGAATAAAAGGTATAAGATATTATTTTTGTAACTACTTTAGAAAAATTACAGGCCCAGCTGGGTGTGGTGGGTCACACCTGTAATCCCAGCACTTTGAGAGGCCAAGGTGGGTGGATCACTTGAGGTCAGGAGTTCAAGACCAGCCTGGCCAACATGGTGAGACCCTGTCTCCACTGAAAACAGAAAAAGTAGCTGAGTGTGGTGGCAGGTGCCTGTAATTCCAGCTACTCAGGAGGCTGAGGCGGGAGAATCACTTGAGCCCAGGAAATGAAGGTTGCAGTGAGCTGAAATTGCACCACTGCACTGCAGCCTAGGCAACAGAGCAAGACTCTCAAAAAAAAAAAGAAAGAGAAAAAGAAAAAGAATTACAGGTCCTTCTCATGACTTTGGGCAGCTAAAAATTTGGATCACGGTCTGATAAAGTATTAACCAAAATGGAAATTGGAAACCCTACTTTAGCAGTGGAATGAAGTAAAAAATTCAGGTACTTAAACAATATTTCAGAGGATCTCCTTCTCAGTGATCTCTCTCAGCCTGGGTAACTAGATGGATCACGGTATCTTTCATCTCCAAGATAGGAAACAATTTGGTGGTAGGGAGGTTGGAGTTGAAATTTTTTTTCTGGATATGTTAAATTTTAAGTACTTGTGACCCTAGGGAATAGCTGGATATATAGTTATGGTGCTCAGGAGATCCATCTAGACTGGGAATTTAGATTTGGGAACCATCATCATGGCTGGGTGTAGATGAGATGGGTCAGAGAGAGCGATTATATTAGAAAGGAAAGATGGACTCTGGGAAAAACAGCACCTGGAAGATGGAGGGTAGAGATGGAGCTTAGGGAAAACCAACACCTGGGTGATATCACTATGCTCATGTAATACTTAGCAACTGCAGGAAATGCTCCAGTCTAGCAAATGAAATCAGCACATTAACATTTATAAGTTGTCTACACATAACTTCTGGTATTACCTAGTGAGGAAAACCATGAAATAACCTTAAGAGCAATCTTAAGATACAGAAAAGCTGTCATTGCTTGGCATAGGATTGGGAACAGAACCTAAGGTTTGCAGTTAACTTAAATCAAGGTCTTCCATCAGTCCTCGATTCTCTCTCCCATTATATATTTCTGACTTAAGGATGAGGAAAATCTACTTTCAGAGTAGGATTAGGGTAATGAAATTAAAGCTGTGCCCTACCCTTTTCCTTTTACAATTAATTTTCTTCAAAGCTGTTGATTATTGCTAGTTGCCGTGAACTCCCACAGCATCCTGTGGGAGTTTTCTTGTGGTACTTGTTATCGTGTATTGTAACCATTTGTGTACATGTCTGTTTCACCCACTAGTATGAATTTCTTAAGGAAGTGTTTAGTTTATTTGGATCTTAATGTGGTTTATTTCTAGACCAATGAATAAATGAAGTAATCATTTTCTATAGGTTATCTACTTTTGGAAATGCAGGAAGTTCCCACCTTGACTATCCCAAAGATTCTGATTTGATGGAAGCATTTCATTGTAATCAGACCCAAGTCAACAGGTCAGTCCTTAATATAGAAGTTGCCATTGGTGATAAAAATGAGGCTAAATACCAGATTTCTGTTAAATAAAAACACTTTCAGCTGGGCACAGTGGCTCACACCTGTAATCCCAGCACTTTGGGAGGCCAAGGGGGGACGGATCACCTGAGGTCAGGAGTTCAAGACCAGCCTGACCAATAATATGGTGAAACCCTGTCTCTACTAAAAATGCAAAAATTAGCTGGGCATGGTGGCAGACACCTGTAGTCCCACCTACTCGGGAGGCTGAGACAGGAGACTTGCTTGAACCTGGGAGGTAGAGGTTGCAATGAGCCGAGATCGTATGGGCAACAGAGTGAGACTCCATTTCAAAAAAAAAAGAAACCACTTTGTCTGTTAATAAAAATGCACAGTATTTTATAAACATGAACAGTAGAGTTACTAGGACTCTACTTACTGGACTTACTAGGGGATGTAGGATGCTAACAGTGAATGAATTTTAAAAAAAACAGAAAATATTAGCAAATTGGATAAGTACTTCGTTTTATTCTTAGATTTGCTACTTGTTGTCCTTTACTTGGAGCTCTGAGCAATGGTAATTGCTACTTGTTGTCCTTTACTTGGAGCTCTGAGCAATGGTAACTGTGTTGATACAACAGCTTTTTATTTATTCTTCTACAGATACAAGATTTCCTTACTGAAACCTTCTACAAAGGCATTAGTCCTATCTTGTAAGGTATCTGTTCGGACAGATAACAGAGGCTTCCTTTCATTGCAGTATATGATTAGAAATGAAGATGGACAAATATGTTTTGTGGAATATTACTGCTGCCCTGATGAAGAAGTTCCTGAATCTGGATCTTGAATTTGACAATTCACTGATACTTATGTGTACATAAATGAAGTTCTTATTCTGAGTACAATACTCTATAATTTCATATTGGATTTTCTATAGAGAAGAAGCATGGAGAAGATAGGAGCAAGGTTGTGTACCCCAGTCGTTACTATGTGTTTTGTAAATACAGTTTGTAGAGGGCATGTAAATAAATGTTTTCATGTAGTCATAGATGATTCAGGACTGTCCTGTAGTTCTTTTTGAACTCATGAGAATAATTGTGAGCCCTGAGGAATAATGTTTTATTTCATTAGAACTTTCCAAGAATCTAAAGACTGAAAGTTTGATGCAGCTACCTAAAATATTCTTTTATTTATTTACTATTAGAATAAGGAAAGGCATATGGGCATTGCTTCTTAGTTTGACTTCTAGAGACTAGATCTTAAAACAGTGGTTCTCAAAGTGTTGTGCCCACTCCAGCATCAGAACTGCCTACAAACTTGTAGCAAACTCTGGGGAGGAAGCCAGCATTCGGTATTTTAACAGGCTTCCCTCAGGAGATTCTGATGCATACTAAATTTTGGGAACCACTGTTTTAAAGGAAACTTAAAAAAAAAAAACATTTAATTGTATTGAGGTGATTGCTTTTACATGTCATTTCCTTGCGAATGTTCTGAAGTTGAGGCATCACCAAACGAGTCTGAAAAATTCTTTATATGATTCCTTTTTTTAGTAGACTTTTGAAGAGATCTGTGAATGGGATATAAAACAATTTTCAGAGTTACAGGTTTTCTTGTTCTCAAAACTGTTCACTGCAGTAAGTACTTATTAGATACTTTCCATTTGCCTCTGAGTTTCTTGACAAATCAAGGTGTAAAAAAACAGTTATAAGGCATTGTGTACTTTCCTGGTAGTTGTCACTAAAATAATTTTTGTGGCATATAAATATTTTTATATTTAATAAAATATAACACTAAACTTACCTGACTTATTTTCTAGTAGAAAAAAATTACATGAGTAAAGTGAAGCTTCTGTCTTTGTTACTGTACCAGGTGACAACAGCTCAGTGTCTCTCCACGGACAGGCACTATTAGCCTTTTGGGTGGGACGGTTCTTTAGAATAAAAAACTGTCATCCCATTGCAGGATTCACTTAGCCTTTCTGACCCTTACCCATTGATGGTCATTGTGAACACCACCTCCCCCCAGATAAAAGTGTGCCAAACTATTCATTGTTGAGAACTGTTCAATGATATTCACCAAAATTTAAGGATATCCTGGAATGCCCTACCTTAAAACAGGTCATGTAGCATTAGAGAAAATTGGTTTGGAGAGTATTGCAGCAACGTGTGCTGCACGGAGACCACTCCACTGCAATGGCAGGCACTGCTTCCCAGGCACATGGACAGTTCTGGGAGGTGGCCAGGATCAGCGCCTGATAACTAGTAAGTGTCTCAATCTCAGCATGCCTAGCAACTACAAAACAAGTTGGAATTTCATAAAGTATATGTATTCAAGTAGGAAACATGAATTTACTAAATGTTGTCAGAATATTTTTTGTGTAGATAAACACCAAAAACAGAACAAACCTAAAACATACTTATGAAAATATTTAATCAGTCAACATTCCAAGTACCATTAAATATGAAATAGCATAGTTAATTTTTGTCTTTTGTTCACTAGTGTGAACAAAGAGCAGTGTCTAATATAATTGGCATTTAGTAACTTTTTTAGATGAAAGACTCCAATTTCACATTTTCTTTTCGCATCTTATTAGTCATTAATTCTGATTGAGCTCTAAATTTATTTTGATCAAAGGTTTATTTTTATTTTTATTTTTGGAGATAAGGTCTTGTGGTGTTGCCCAGACGAGTCCAGTTGTAGGATCACAGTTCACTGCAGCCTCAATCTCCTGGGCTCAAGCAATCCTCTTATCTCAGCTTCCCAAATAGCTGGGACTACAGGTGCACACCACCATGCCCTGCTAATTTTTTTGTTTAAAGAGATGGGGTTTCATTATGTTGCCTAAGCTATTCTTTTTTTTTTTTTTTTAGAAAGAAAAAGAAAAGGAGAAAGAAAGAGCAAAAGAAAGAAAAAGAATGATAGAGGAAGAGAAAGAGGGAGAGAGAACAGGATTCTTGTTTTATTGCCCAGGCTAGAATGCAGTCTAAAAATGCGTATTAATAACCTCTTTTATGCCAATAATTGTGCTTAGCAATGAAGACAGGAAGGAATAGGGGATGAAAATAACAAATAAGCAGCCAACCAGTATTTGATTTAAACCTGTGAAATGCTATGCATTGCTGGGGAGTGATTTACTTCCAATTATGTGGTCACTTTTAAAATAGGTGTAATGTGATACTGAGAAAAATGTATGTTTTGTGGATTTGGGGAGGAGAGTTCTGTAAATATTTGTTAAGTTTACTTGTTCCAGGTCTGAGTTCAAGTCCTGGATATCCTTGTTAATTTTCTATCTCATTGATCTGTCTAATATTGACAGTGTAAT
>PVKP010005438.1:0-17774 GCA_004027715.1 Plecturocebus donacophilus
TGGCATAAAAGAGGTTTTTAATACCCATTTTTAGACTGTATTCTAGCCTGGGCAATAAAACAAGAATCCCATTCTCTCTCCCTCTTTCTCTTCCTCTTTCTTTCTCTCTTTCATTCTTTTTTTTTTCTTTCTTTCTTTTGCTGTTTCTTTCTCCTTTTCTAAAATCTCTTCCTCTTTCTTTCTCTTTCATTCTTTTTTTCTTCTTCCTTTTGCTGTTTCTTTCTTTCTCCTTTTCTCTCTTTTTCTAAAATCTCTTCCTCTTTCTTTCTCTCTTTTATTCTTTTTTTTTAAAAAAAATAAATAAAAAATAAAAAATAAATAAAAATAGACTTGTATTAGTTTTAAATGTATATTAAAAATTGTAGGGCAACCACTTAAAGAATAAAGCAATATAATTGATAGGCCAGTAAAGGAGAAAAATAGAATCTAAAAGATATTTAAATATGCAAAAAGCAGAAAAAGTATGGAAGACAAAAATAGGAACAAAGAACAAAAACAAAAAATAGAAAATAGTAACAAATCTGGCATATGGTAACCCAACTACTATCAATGAACATCTTAAACGTCAATGGCATAAATATGTCAATTAAATAACAGATTGTCAGTATGGATTAAAAAACATGACCCAATTATATGTTGTCTAGAAGAAATCCACTTTAGATATATAAAGACACACACAGATGAAAGTAAAAGGGTGGAAAAAAACAGAACATGCTAATACTAATTTTAAAAAAGTGGGGCTGGAGTGATGGCTCAAGCCTGTAATCCCAGCACTTTGAGATACCAAGGTGGGTGGATTACTTGAGCTCAGGAGTTCAAGACCAGCCTGGGAAACATAGTGAGACCTTGTATCTACAAAAAATAAAAATTTCCAGCTGTGGTAGAGCGCATCTGTAGTCTAGCTACTTTGGCACTGGAACACTGAGGCAGGAGGATTACTTGAGCCTGGAGGTCCAGGCTGCAGGGAACCATGATCACACCATGGCCCTCCAGCCTGGGTGACAAAGCAGAATCATCTCAAAAAAAAAAAAATCAGACAGAATAGACTTCAAAGCAAGAGAGCAAGGAAAGTTATTGGGGATAAAGGGAGGTATTACATAATGATAAAGCAGTCAATATTTCAAGAAGATAATTCTTAATGAGCATGTGCAAAAATTGGTAGAACTGCAAGGAGAAATAGATGAATCCACTGTTATAGTTAGAAACTTCAACAGCCCTCTGTAAGAAATGGACAGATCTAGCAGGCAGAATATCAGTAAGGACATAGTTGAACTCAACAATGTCATTAATCAGCTAGACAGAATGGACATCTACAGACAACTTCATCTCAGACAGCATCATACACATTTTTCTCAAGCTTACATGGAACCAAGATAGACCACATTCTAGGCCATAAAACATACCTTAAACATTTAAAAAATAGAAACCATACAATGCCTATTCATCAGGCCATAATGGGTTTAACTAGAAATCAGTAACAGAATGATAGTCCTCCAAGTTCTCATATACTTATAGGTTAAACAACACACTTCTAAAAACCACATGGTTAAAAGAAGAAATTTCAAGAGAAATTTAAAAATATTTTGAACTCAATAAAAATGGAAACACAACTGATCAAAATTTGTGGAATACAGTGAAAGTACTGCTTAGAGGGAAACTTACAGTATTGAATGCATATACCAGCAAAGAATAAAGATGTAAAATAAATAATCTAAGATTCTACCTTAGGAAACTAGAAAAAGAAGAGAAAAGTAAATTCAAAGTTAGCAGAAAAAATAAGTGATAAAAATTAGAGCATAAATAAATAAAATTGAGAACAGAAAATCATTAGAGAAAATCAACAAAACCAAAGGCTGATTCCTTGAAAAGACCAATAAAATTGATGTCACTAGGCAGGTTAAATAAGAAAAAAGAGAAAGCACAATTTGAAAATATCAGAAATGAAAGATAAGACATCACTACAGAGTCCATAGATATTAAAAGCATAATAAAGGATATTAACAACTCTATACCCACAATTTTGATAGCCTAGATGAAATAGACCAGTTTCTTGAAAGACACAATCTGCCAAAACTCACTCAAGAAGTAATAGACAATTTGAATAGGCCTATTAAATACATTAAATCAGTAATTAATAACTTTCCAAAGCAGAAAGCACCAGGTCCAAATGAGTTCACTGGTGAAGTCTACCTAATATTTAAGGAAAAAATTGTACCAATTCTCTATAATCTCTTCCAGATGGTAGAAGCAGAGGGAATTGTTTCTGACTCATTCTATGAGGCCAGCATTACCTTAATACCAAAACCAGATGAAGGCATTAAAAGAAAAAGAAAAACAAAACAAAAAAAAACTACCGACTGATACCTCTTATGAATGCAGATGCAAAATCTTTGATAATAAATTAGGAAATTGAATTCATATTTGCTAACTGAAAGAGTATTATACACTGCAACCAAGTGGGATATATTCCTGGTATGCAAGGATATTTCAACATATGAAAGTAATCAATTACTTCAACAGTCTAAAGAGAAAATCACATGATTATATCAATAGATACAGAAAAGGTAACACTCAGCAAACCAGTAATAGAAACTTCCTCTACTTGGTAAAGAACATCTACTAAAAGCCTACAAGCTAGCAACATACCTAATGGTGAGAAACTTGTAAGTTTTTCCATTAAGGTCATGAAAAAGTCAAGGATATCCCCTTTTACCACTGCTTTTCAACATTGTACTAGAAGGCCTAACTAATGCAATAAAAGGCTATGAAATGTATACAGACTGGGAAGGACAAATACAACTTTCTTTGTTCACAGATGATATGATCATCTGTTTAGAACATCCAAAAAAAATTGACCAAAAAAATCACACCTGGAACTGATCAGCAATTTTAGCACAACTGCAGGATTCAAGGCCAACATGCAGAAGTCAATTGCTTTCCTAGAGTTGGCCCTCCAGATTGGCAGTTTCCATATTCATGGGTTCAGTGAACTGTGGGTCAAAAATATTCAGAAAAAAAGATGGTTATATCTGTTCTGAAAATGTATAGACATTTTTTTGGTCATTATTTCCTAAACAATACAGTACAACTGTTTGCATGGCATTTACATTATATTAGGTATTATAAATAATCTATAGAAGGGTTAAAGTATATGAAAAGATGTGTGTAGATTATATGCAAATACTACACCATTTAAACAGACTTGAGCATCTGTGGGTTTTGGTATCCACAGGGGTCCTGGAAGCACTTTGGGAGGCCTAGGAGAGTGGATCATGAGGTCAGTAGATCAAGGCCATCTTGGCCAACATGGTGAAACACCGTCTCTACTAAAAATATAAAAAACATTAGCTGGGCATGGTGATGCACACCTGTAGTCCCAGCTATATGGAAGGCTGAGGCAGGAGAATTGCTTGAAACCAGGAGGTGGAGATTGCAAATCGTTCTGTTATAAAGACACATACCGGGTCTTTATAAAGCCGAGATCACGCCACTGCACTACAACCTGGGTGACAATGCGAGACTCTGTCTCAAATAAATAAATAAATAATTTAACCATATGACTTACCATATGACTCAGCAATCCCACTCAATAAGAAGACATCTATTCAACAGAAGTGAATACTTACATTCATACGAAAACCTATACATGAATGTTTCTGATAGCTTTATTCATAATTGCCCCAAACTGAAAACAACCCAAATGTTCTTTAACTGGTGAATGGATGAACAGACTATAATACATTCACACCATGGAATACTGCTCAGTCAATAAAAAGGAACTATTGATATATGCAATAACATGAATGAATGGCAGATGCATTATAATACATGAAAGGAGCTAAACTCAAAAGACTACTTAATTCCATTTACATGACATTCTTCTGGAAAAGACAAAACAATAGAGACAGAAAACAGACCACTGGTTGTCAGGGGCGAAGGCAGGGTGAGTTAATGAAAGGAGCAAACACGAGAATTGGGGTGGAAAGCAGGAATGGAACTGCTCTGTGCCTTGATTGTGGTGGTTATACAACGGCATGCATTGTCAAAATTCATGCAACTGTTCACCAAAAACTCTGTTACATTTACTTGTATATAAATTTTAAAATAAACTTTTAATAGCTTTTTAAAAAGGAGAGAAGAGAAGCTTCATTTTCAGCTTGATTAGCTGACGTCAGAAATTATCAAGTGGTCTTCATTTTTAAAAATTGCCTATTTTCTCTTTCTTCTGCTAAAATTAAGCTCCATAAGAACAGAAGCTTTGGTTTGTCCACTGATGTATCTCTAGCATCTAAAACAGTGGTGATAACAACAGCAATGAACTCACTGAATGCTTACTTAGTGCATTTCATATATTTTATCTTATTAAATGCTTAAAACAATTCATTGAAGTAGATACTGTCAGTATCCCCATTTCACAGATTAGGAGACTGAGACACAGCAAGGTTGGGTAACTTGTCGCAAACCATACATTCTTAAGAGGTGGAGCCATGATTTGAGCCCAGTCAATTTGATTGGACCCACACCTTTAACTATAGGCACTTGGCTAAAGGGCGCAAGAACAAGAAAAAACATACCTGGATAAAACAAGGGAATGAAGAGAATCCGGAACTTTTGGCTAGATGCAGAAATCTGACACAGCTTTGGGTTGTTTCCCTTAGGGAAGGAGAGCTTTTTCTGTTTTTACGTATTGTGTGTATGTGGGTTAGTTGTGTTAGGTGTGTGAGAACTGGCGGAGAGTGCAACAGACTTCTGTGGTTTTTATCTGCCCAGTAAACCCTCTTCCCTTCTTTTGGTAGTGGACATGTCCACTTCCTTGCTTTGAGGATTCTTCTCCCCCGTCAGGTCATGCTTATGTGGGCCTGTCCATTAGAACATTTCCCTGGGATTCTTATATACTAGCGTGGGAAAGAGAAGCCCATCCTTTTTTCTTCTGCATAAGTGTGCTTGGATAGGCACTTTAACTTAGAATTCTATGAACAGTGGGGAATTATTCAAGACTGACTGAGCCCATGTTATGGAATGAAATTAGACACAGTTCACAATAGAATTAAGTTAAGCAAAACTCATACGCATTAAACTACAGTAATTATGCTGGCTTTAATTTCCAATTATCTCCTAATTAAAAAGCATTAGGAATAACATTTAGACATACTTTTGGACAAATGTGATTGTTCTTCTGGTCCAAGAGAAATCTCTTTCTTGTGCTAAATTCCACTGGTCTTCTGTGAGGTCTACAGCATTCTTGTCTTATGAGTCTCTGCTGGGATTAGTTACTTCTTTTCATCAAAGCACTTAATATTTATAGCAGGCTGAAACATGACTCTCCAAAGATATTAGGTCTTAATTTTTGAAACCTGTAAATGTCACTCTATTTGGGAAAAAGGTCTCTGCAGATGTAATTAAGAATCTTGAGATAGGGAGGTTATCCTGGATTATCTGAGTGGGCCCTCACATGTCGTCACATGTATCCTTATAAGAGGGGCACAGTGAGAGCTTTTACACATACAGAGAGGAAGGCAATATAAAACAGGGCAGAGAGATTTCAAGGTGGGCCTTGAGGACTGGGGTGATGCAGCCACAAGTCCAGGAATGCAGGCAGCCACAAGAAGCTTAACGAGGCAGAGAATGAATTCTCTGCAATCTCTGGAGGAAATGCAGCCACTCCAGTAGCTTGTTTTTTGTCTAATGATACTGATTTCAGTCTTTTGGCCTCCAGAACTGTAGGGAATAAATTTCTATGTTTTAAAAATATTTTTTTTGTAGCGATGGGGGGGTCTCACTATGTTGCCCAGGCTAATCTCAAACTCTTGGCCTCAAGTGATCCTCCTTCCTTGGCCTCCCAAGACACAGGAATTACAGGTATAATCCACCATGCCCAGCCTAAATTTCTGTTGGTTTAAGCCACCAAAATCTGTGGTAATTTGATATTTGTTTCAGGTATTAATTAATTAGTATTAATACTTATACAGCACTATTACCTGAAACATCCTATTTGTCTCAAATTCCTCTGGATACAAAATTTTTATCAATAGCATTACAATTTCTCTAAAAATATTTTGCACAATGTTAGTCGCTTCTCTATTTATTGACTCACATGGTAGTGCAAGTTTGTACTTCTCTCTCACCCTCTCTTTCCCTCTCTCTTACTCACATACTCTTTGTTCTGGCTTTGTGATGCTTTATTTTGGTCTGTGTCTGTGTTTTCTGTCCTTCTGAGATAAATTAGAAGTCTTATTCTTGTTTATCTTATAAAGAAATAACATTATTATTAGAGGTCAAACTGATGTGGATTTCCTAATGAAAAGAAACGTGAATGTCCCCCATGGTTGCAAAGGCCTGATGGTTACTGTTTCATCATTTTATACTTAATACCATATAAGGAACACTTTCTTCCTGAGATGTCTTAAGAATTTTTCTATACTTGGAAATAAATGTGGGCATCTAGGATTAAAAGGCCTAGTATTAAATCTCAGTTCTCACACTTCTTAATTGTGTGACCTCTTGTAAATTGCTTCGCTTTTACCTAAAGCTTTGGAATTTCTCATCTGTAAAATAGGGGTAGCAGTAAGACTGATGTAAGAAGTAGAGGAGTTGATGTGTTCAGATCACTTAGGACAGTGCCTGGCTCATAGCGAGTGCTTGGCTTAGAGCAAGTGCCTGGCTCATAGTGAGAGCCCGACAAATGCTGCTGTTCTCATCATCACCATCACTGTCGTCGTCTAGCGTGGGGGGTGTACCATCTGTGTCTGCATCTGCGGAGGGACAGTTGACTTACCACCTCTTTAAACTGGCTCTCCTGCTGTAAGTGGTAGGCCCAACGAAGGACATGCCTTTCTTTTTCACATCTGACCGGGAGGGATGGATAAAAGGCTTTCAGTCCGAAGTGTGTCTCATTTTTATCAGCCATTATTGTCTGTTAGAAACAATAATTTGGTTGGATTACTTACAATAATAATTGAATTTCTCAATTTCATTTTTTGGCATAGACATTCAGACAAAATTTTCACAAACCAGCTTTGAAATCAAGGGATTATAATTCTGTGATATCCATTCATTCAACATATATTTGCTGAACTCCTATGGAGTAGCCAGCCCTGTGCTAAGTCCTGGGAGCATAGCAGTGAACAGAATGCTAAATCATGCAGAAAATGTAAGTCCTGGGAAGAAGTTTGGATATTATCCTAAATGCAGTGGGAAACCTTTGAAAAGACTTAAGCCATGAAGTTTTAGGAGTGTAACTTTATTTTTGCTTTTAAGGATATTTTAAAAAATTCGTTGTGATAAAAACACTTAGCATGAGATCTACGCTCTGAACAAATCCGTAAGTGTTATTGTTACTTGCAGGTACAATGTTATACAACAGATGTATTTATCTAGCTGGACTGAAACTTTAGGTTGTTTGATTAGTAACTCCCCATTTCTCCATCCCCATAACCTCTGGAAACCACTACTTCACTCTCTGATTCTATGAATTGACTGTTTTTGATACCTTATGTAAGAGGACTCATGCAGTATTTTATTTTCTGGGACTTGATTATTTCACTTTAGCATAATGTTCTCAAGGTTCATCCAGGTTGCCATGCATTGTAGAATTTCTCTCTTTTTCTTAAAGCTGAATAGTATTTCATTGTAAATATAGTCCACATTTTCTTTATCCACTCATCTGTTCCTGAAAATTTAGTTTTTTTCCACATCTTGGCTGTAGTGAATAATGCTGTAATGAATATAGGAATGCTATTCTGATTTCAATTATGTGAATACATTCCCAGAAGTGAGACTGCTAGATTATATAGTAGTTCTTTTCTTTTTTTTTTTTTGCGATGGAGTGTCCTCTGTCGCCCAGGCTGGAGCACAGCTTCGTGACCTCTGCTCACCACAACCTCCGCCTCCTGGGCTGAAGCGATTCTGCTGCCTCAGCCTCCCAAGTAGCTGAGATTACAGGCAAATGCCACCACAACTGGCTAATTTATGTATATTTAGTAGAGACAGGGTTTTGCCATGTTGGCCAGGCTGGTCTCAAACTACTGGCCTCAAGCGATCTGCCACCTCAGCCTCCTAAAGTTCTGGGATTACAGGCATGAGTCACTGCCCCCAGCCAGTAGTTCTATTTTTAATGTTTTGAGGCACTGCTATACTATTTTCTATAGAAGCATCATCATTTTGCATTCCTACCAACAGTGTGCAAGGGTTCCAACTTCTTTTTTTTTGTTGTTTGTTTGTAAGGGTTCCAATTTCTATGCATCCTTTCTAACACTTAGACTTTGTTTTTTTGATAGCAGCCATCCTGACAGTATGATGTGACATCTCATCGTGGTTTCCACTTGCATATTTCTATGATTAGTGACATAGAGTATTTTCTCATATACCTGTTGGTCATTTGTATGTCCTCTTCAGAGAAATGTCTGTTCAAGCCCTTGGCTCATTTTTAAACAGGTTATTTATTTATTTTTATTACTGAGTTGGAGGAGTTTCTTATACACTTTGGAGAGTAACCCTGTATTACATATTTGCTTTGCAAATATTTTGTTACATCCTGTAGGTTGTCTTTTCACTCTGTTGATTGCTCTAATTGCTGTGTAAAAGACTTTTAGTTTGATATATACAGTCTCATATATCTGTTTTTATTTTTGTTGCCTGTATTTTGGTGTCATATCTATGAATTCGTTACCAAGACCCATGTCATCAAACTTGTCCCCCATGTTTTTCTCTGGGAATTTTAGAGTTTTAGGTCTTACATTTAAATCTTTCATTCATTTTAATTTTATTTTTATATATCGTGTAAGATGAGTCCAATTTTATTCTTTGGCATGTGGGTATCCAATTTTCCCAATGCCATTTGTTGACAAGACTGCCCTTCCCTCATTGTGTATCTTGGCACCCTTGTCAACAGAGGATCAGTTGACCATAAATGAGAGGATTTCTATATGGGCTCTCTATTCTGTTCCATTGCTCTACATACCTGTCTTTAGGCCAGTACCATACTGGTTTCCTATGTAGCTTTATTAAGGTTTAATTAACAAGCTAAAATTACATGCATTTATACACACACACACACACACACACACACACACACGCACACACATATACACATTGTGAAAAAATTACCACAATCAAGGTAATTGATATGACCATCACTTCGCATAGTTGCCTTTGTTCTTTTGTGGTGCCTGCTTTTTTAGCAAATTTCAACTCTACAATACTGTATTATCAACTATATAGTCACTACGTTATGTGTAAGATCTCCAGAACTTATTTATCCTGTGTAACTGAAACTTAGTAACCTTTGACCAACTTCTCTTCATTTTTCCTACCTGTCCCATCCCCAACCACTCTACTACTTCTCCTGTCTGTGTTTATGAGTACAAGTTTTTTAGATTCTACAAATAAATGAGGTCATGAGGTATTTGTCTTTCTGTGCCTGGATTATTTCACTTAATATAATATCTTACAGGCTCATCCATGTTATCACAAATGACAGCAGGATTTTCTTTTTAACGTTGAACAATATTCCATTGTATAGTGTATATAAAGTGATATCAGTGTGTACACACACACACACACACACACACACAGTCTCTGACTTACAATGGTTCCACTTAATGATTTTTAAACTTTATGATGGTATGAAAATAATATGTATTCCTTTCTCTCCTTAACTTATAATGGCATTATAGCTGGATAAATCTCTCATAAATTGAAAATACTGTAAGTTAAAAATACACGGTCAACTTATGGTATTTTGAATGTAACATGGGCTTATTGGAATATAATACCATCATAAGTTGAGGAATGGTTAGGCCATCTTGTATTGCTATAAAGGAATACCTGAGACTGAGTAATTTATAAAGAAAAGAGGCTTAACTGGCTCTTGGTTCTGCAGGCTGTTCAGGAAGCATGGCACTGGCATCTGCTTGGCTTCTGGGGAGGGATCAGGAAGCATTTATGCTTCACAGCAGGTGAAGCAAGAGCAGGCGTGTCACATGGGGAGAGCTGGAGCAAGAGAGAGAAGACGGCAAACAAGATCTTATAAGAACTCACTATCACGAGGGCAGCACCAAGCCATCAGAGATTTGCCCCCGTGGCCCAAACACCTCTCACCAGGTTCCATCTTCAACATTTGGGGATTACATTTCAATGTGATTTGATGGAGATTTGATTAAATGAGATTTGGATGGAACAGATATCCAAACCATATCAAGAAGCGTCTCTCTCTCACACTCTCCTTCTCTCTCTCTCTCTCTCTCTCTCTCTCTCTGTCTCTCTCTGTGTTTAGAGAAATTATGCCATCTGCAAACAGAGACAACTTTCCTTTTTTATTTGGGTGCTTTCTATTTCTTTTTCTTGTCAAATTGCTCAGACTAGATTTCTAGTATATGTTGAATTGAAGTGGCAAGAGTGGGTATCCTTGCCTTGTTTCTGAATTTAGAGGAAAAGCGCTTTCAGGGTTGTTTTTTTTTTTTTTTTTTTTTTTTTTAACTGTTGAGTATGATGTTAGCTGTGGGCCTTTTATGTGTGGCCTTTATAATGTTGAGGTAATTTCTTTCTATCCCTAGTTTGTTGGTAGTTTTTTTTTTTTTCATGAAAGGATATTAAATTTTGTCAAACACGTTTTCTGCATGTATTGAGACAATCATGTGATTTTTATTCTTCATTCTGCTAATGTGGTATCACATTAATTGATTTTTATATGCTGAGCTACGTTGCATCCAAATGATTGATTCTGTTTGGTCATGGTGCATGATTCTTTTAATATGCTGTTGAACTCATTTTGCTGGTATTATGTTGAAGTTTTTGCATTTATGTTTATCAGGGATATTGGCCTGTAGTTTTCTAGTAAAGTCTTTGTCTACCTTTGGTATCAAGGCAATGCTTTTCGTAAAAATTGAGTTCGGAATTGTTCCTTCTTTAATTTTTGGCAGACTTTGAGAGGGGTTGGTATTCATGCTTGTTTAAATGTTTGGCAAAATTCATTAATGAAGCCATCTGATACTGGGCTTTTCTTTTTTGAGAGGCTTTTAATTACAGATTCAACCTTCATACTAAAGTCATAATGCTCAGACTTTTTCTATCTTCAATTTATTAATTTCTTCTAGGTTATCCAATTTGGTTAGTGTATAATTATTTGTAGTAGTTTCTAATGATCCTTTGTATTTCTGTGGCATTAGTTTTAAGGTTCTTCTTTCATTTTTTGATTTTAGGTATTTGAGTCTTTTTCCTTAGTTAGTCTAGCTTCTGTTTGTCTTTAAAAAGAACAAATTTTAGTCTTGTTTATTTTTTTCTGTACTTTCATTTATTTCTTCTCTAATCTTTATTTCCTTCTTTCTGTGAACTTTGGGCTTAGTTTGTTTTCCTTTTCCAGTTCCTTGATGTGTGACGTTACATTGTTTACTTGAGATCTTTCTTCTTCTGCAGTGTGGACATTTATTGCTATGAACTTCCCTGTTAGTGTTGCTTTTTCTGCATCTCACGAGTTTTGATAGGTTGTATTTTTATTTTCATTTGTCTTGAGATATTTTCTGATTTCTTTTGTGATTTCTGTTTTGACCACTGATTGCTCAAGAATGTGTTGTTTAATTTCCTCACGTTTGTAAATTTTCTAGTTTTCAGTTTGCTATTGATTTCTGGTTTTATTTCACTGTGGTAAGAAAAGATACTTGATATGATTCAGGTTCAACTTTCTTAAATTTGTTAAGACTTGTTTTGTGACCTAACATATGATCTATGATGGAGAAAGATCTATGTGCAGTTGAGAAGAATGTGTACTCTGCTGCTATCAGGTAGAATGTGTGGTGTATGTGAATAATCTGTATTCTGCTGCTATCAGGTAGGATGTGTGGTGTATACGTGCAGTTGAGAAGAATGTGTACTCTGCTGCTATCAGGTAGAATGTGTGGTGTATTTATGTTAGATCTGTTTGGTCTGTAATGTTATTCAAGTCCTCTGTTGCCTTATTAATCTTCTGTCTGGACCTTTCATCCATTATTGAGAGTGTGCATTGAAGTCTCCTACTGTTACTCTATTTTTGTCTACTTCTTTCAGTTCTGTCAATGAAGGCTTTGCATATTTTGGTGCTGTGATGTTGGGTTCATATACACTTATAATTGTTATATCTTTGTTATATATTCACCCTTTTGTCATTGTGAAATATTCTTCTTTGTCTTATGGCAGTTTTGACTTAACATTTATTTTGTATGATGTAAGTATAACCACTTCTGTTCTATTTGGTTACCATTTGCATCACATTTTTTCCCCCATTCCTCCAATTTGAGGCCATGTATGTTCTTAAACCTAAAGTGAAATTTTGAGGGAGACCATATAGTTGGGTTTTGTTTTTTTATCCACTCAGCCACTCTATATCTTTTGGTTGGAATGCTTACTCCATTTACATTTATAGTAGTTATTCAGAGGGAAGGCATTAGTACTGGCATTTAGTTAGTTGATTTCTGTTCATCTTTTAACTCTTTTTTTTTTGTTTGTTTTTTACTCTCTTGATGTTTCCCTTTGTGTTTTAGTGATTTTTTTAGTATTGACATGTTTTGATTCCTTTCTTTTTTTGGTAACGTCTATAGGTTTTGTAGTTACCTTGGGGCTTATATAAAATATAGTAATAACAATCTGTTTTAAGCTGATAAGTTAATCACATATGTAACTGCTACACTTCAACTCTCCCCTACACTTTGTTATTGTTGTCAAAATTCACATCTATTTATATTGTATATCTTTTAATATATTTTTAGTTATAGTTATTTTAAATATTTTTGTCTTTTCACTTTTATACTAGAATTAAAATTTATTGACCTATCACCACTATAGTAATATAGTATTCTGTATCTATCTGTATATTTACCTTTACCAAATTTTATACTTTCTTATGCTATCATGTTGCTATTTAGTGGCCTTTTGTTTAAACTTGAGGAACTTCCTTTAACGTTTCTTGTAATGCAGATCAAGTGGTACTGTACTCCCTCAGCTTTTGTTTGCCTGGGAAAGTCTTTATCTTTCTTTATCTCTGAAGAAGAATTTTGCCAGGTGTAGTATTCTTGGTTGGCAGTTCTTTTCTTTCAGTGCTTTGAGTATGTCATTACTCTCCCTTGGCTGCAAGGTTCCTGCTGAAAAAATACACTAACAGTCTTATAAGGGTTTTTTGTATGCGACTAGTTATTTTTCTCTTGGTGCTTTCAGACATTTCTCTTTATCTTTGACTTTTGATAATTTGATTATAATGTGTCCACATTTGGATTTCTTGAGTTCATCTTGTTTGCTGTTCTTGGGCTTTTTTTTAGATCTGGATGTCTTTTTCCTTCCCCAGATTTGGGAATTTTCCAGCTACTTTTTCTCCAAATGATGTTTCTGGACCTTTTTCTCTCTTCTCCTTCTGATATTCTTATAATGCAAATATTGGCATGCTTAGTGGTGTCACATAATTCTCTTAAATTTTCTTCACTCTTTGTCCTAATCTGTTTGGCCTTCCATAACAAAAAAACACCATAGATTGTGTTGATTAAGCAATAGACATTTATTTCTCACAGTTATGGAGGCTAAGAAATGCAAAATAAAAGCACTAGGAAGTTTTGTGTTTGGCTGGGACCTGCTTCTTGGTTCATAAGTGGCCTTCTTGTCATGTCTTCATGGGGTAGAAGGGGCACAAAAGAGTTCCTGGATTCCCTTTCATAAGGATACTAATCTCATTCATGAGGGCGTCACCCTCATGACCTAATTACCTTCCAAAATCCCAACTCCTAATACTTTCACATTGCAAATTAGAATTTCAAGTTATAAATTTTGAAGCATTCAGTCCATTGCACTCTTTTTCATTCTTCTTTTTTCTTTTTGCTCCTCTCACTAAGTTATTTCCAGTGACTTGGCTTTAATTTTGTTGATTCTTCCTTCTTGATGATTTAGGTTGCTATTGAACTCCTCTAGGGAATTTTTCAGTTCAGTTATTGTGTTCCTCAGCTCTATGATTTCTGTTTGGTACTTTTTAATATTTCCTATCTCTTTGTTGACATTTTTACTTTGTTCATGTATGGCTTTCTTGATATCAGGGAGCATTTTTATGAGAGTTATTTTTAAGTGTGTTAGGGAAATCATATAACTTTGTTTCATTTGAGTTGGTTTCTGAAGATTTATTTTGCTTCCTTGTTTGGAAGATCTTTGCCTGATTCGTTATTTTTCTTGACTCTCTGGCTTGATGCCTGCCCATTAGATAAGGAAGGTACTTCTCTGAATCTTTATTGACTGCCTTGTACAGTGGAAGACCACTATCAGTCATCCTGGTCAGAGATTCTCATGACCTCTACTAATGCTTTCCCTGCCCAGAGAGAAGTAGGCAGCTGTGGTTTCTGTCCACTCACTCTATGCTGAGCTGAATGCGGGGAGCTATGGTGTCCAACCAGCCCTATCGGCCATCTTCAGTATCCTTTGGGCCTCTGGGCAGCTACACTGTGCTGAATCCATCAGAGCTTTAAGGTTGGAGAGACAAATGGCAGTTCTTTAACAAGCTCCAGAGAAGATGGAGCACTGGGCACACAGATTAATTTTTTCCCTTCCCAGGAGAAAGGTGAGAGCTGAGATTTTTAATCTAACCACTCTGTGCTGAGTTGATGGGGAGATAAATGGTATCCATCAGCCCAAGCTGCCATCTTCATTCTCCCCAAGGCCATGAGACTATGTCAGACTTGTCAGAACTCCAAGCCTGGCAACATAGTATTTGGTCATCTAGGGAGTCCCCTGGCATCACAGGATGAGCAAACCAACCTTTTTTCTCTCCTAGGTAAACCAGGGAGCCAGGGGCACCATTCCTGGTTACATGGCACTGCACTGGGTGCATGATCCAGCAAGAGGACGTTCTAAATCCACCTACTGGCTTTGCTAGTCTGGTTTTGCATTCTCCCAGGGTACAGAGACTTCTAACTAGTTTCTGATTTCTGAAAAACAAAATTTTGAATTGTTGCTGCATTGGCATGCTTATGGGGAGGAGAAGAATCAAGCGTCCTATTTCACTATCTTGTTCCTACTCCACTGTCTTGCTGATGTCACTCTTGAAAGGATTACTCTCATGGCATTAAGAAGACTGGAGAGGGAGGAGAACAGGTTTTAGTTTTAGTTTAATCATACATACTAATAGTTTAGTTTAGTTAGTATGACTAACAGTATGTATGATTACAGGTGCCCACCACTGCGCCCGGCTAATTTTTGTATTCAGTGGATATGGGGTTTTGCCACGTTGGCCAGGCTGGTTTTGATCTCCTGACCTCATATGATCCGCCCGCCTCAGCCTCCCAAAGTGCTGGGATTACACATGTGAGCTACCACACCCAGCCAGGATTTACTTTCATGGTTGATAAAATGGTTTTAGTTAGCATAGCAAGTATTTGTGATTTCTGTTTCTAAAATGGTTGAAAGTTTTATCATCCATCTTACAGATTAAACACATCCATATCAGTTGTATTTACATTATTTCCTTGGTAAGACCCTTTTAAAAATAGATAAAACAAATGTTATCTTATGTTCAAGTTAGTCCTATTTGTTATTAATGGAGTATCAGTAGCAAAGCTTTATATTTTTATAACATCTCAGTCAATATTGAAATGTGTTCAAGGTATACAATGTGATACACATTTGCTTAAGAACTGAAGCATGAACAGACTACAGAGCATATGTGATCTTCCTTATTGTTCTGTGTTATTATCCTTAGTAAGCATCTGTGATTTAACATCCGTCCATGAAACTCTGGCAGTCTTACTCCTTATCTTGCAAGCAGGCCATTCACAGTTTTTGACAGACATCTAGAGAAACTATGAAACAATATTTGTGACTATTATGAGAATGAGGCTACTTCTTCTCAATGAGGGAACTCTGCAACCTTTGTGTTTTCCCATCTGAAACAAAATAGCTATGGGCCTAGTATTTCAAAACCAAGGTTTATTTAGGGTTGACTCGGGGGTGGCCAGTTCCAGAAAGCTTTTCTCTTTTTCACCAGAAAAGACTCTTAACTTCCTCTCAGGCTAAGGCAGGTTCTGATTTGAAGGTCATAAAGACTTAGCTAATAATTCATTTATTATTGTTATTATTTCTGCCTTTACACAGCTTCTATTCTGGTAAAGGATACAGATGTCAAATAAGAAACATAGTATACAAGTATATATAGTAGTTTAAACTGATATAGAGAAAAGCAATGAAGCAAGATACTCCTTTGTAGGGAGTGGGATGTTCCATTTTTATTTCCAATTTAAAATTAATTATTAGATTTTCAATAAGTTATTTTGTCATATTAAAAATTGCAATAAACTAAACTCACAACTACTGTCCCTGAGTGCCTACAGTATGGCAGAGGTGGGATAGATATTATTATATTTAATTATCATACTAATACAAGCATTACAGCATACTTACTATGCTACAAAGAATATGTTAAGCACTTTATGCAATGTTACCTCACCTATCTTACCACACAGAAAGTGAAATAGAATATCCCTCCTTTTCAGAGGAAAACGTGAAGACTCTGTGAGGTTAGGAAAGTTGTCAAAGGTGACACAGTCATTAGGGCCAAAATGGGAAATCATCATTGAAGTCAGTCTGGCTTGGAAGCTCACAGCTGTTTCCTAGAACCTGGATCACCAGTCAAAACTGTGATTCTGTCCTTTGTTTCTCCTGCCTCAACACCAGGAGCTATTTGTCTTTTTCTGAACATATTTTATTAATGCTATAGTTTCTTCTTTATTTTTGAGACAGAGTTTCACTCTTGCAGCCCATGCTGGAGTGCAATGGTGCCATCTTGGCTCACCGCAACCTCTGCCTCCTGGGTTCAAGTGATTCTCCTGCCTCAGCCTCCGGAGTGGCTGGGATTACAGGCGTCCACCACCTTGCCCAGTTAATTTTTGTATTTTAATAGAGACAGGATTTCACCATATTGGCCAGGTTGGTCTCGAACTCCTGACTTCAGGTGCCCTGCTGCCTTGTCCTCTTAAAGTGCCTCATTTATTCTTTCATTCAACATAAATTCATTGCGCTGAGTTCATTTTCAAAGATGAAGAAGTTATACCCTTAATGAAGGATCCTGTGGTCTGATGGGGGAAACAGACATACAAAAATTTACTTTTGTAAAATCCAATTCATTTTATAATAGAGGTATGAATGCCATGGCAAAGCTCTGAAGCCCTTCTGATGTGACCTCTGAACATAGAGAAGGCAAATGCCTCAAGCTTTTTCTGATTGTTAACCTTCACTCAGAAGTGCATTTTAGATCATGACCAATATGCATGCACAGATACATACAAGTGAAACTAAATTTTTAAGAAAAACACTTATGCCTAGTACAGACACTGTATTCTGATATTTCCTTGTTTCTTCTCTTGAAATAAAACTTTGATCTTGACACACTGTAAGAAGATGGGTCATTTAGCTAACCCTTGAGTGATGAGTCAGATGTTTAGACAGTGAGGTTAGTTTTAACATCCTGTACCTGGACTTGAACTACCTTTGGTACTGTTTCTGGAGAGAAGTTTAGGAGTCTTTAACACATATATCATAGGTGAACTTGATGAGGGAGAGGTGGCCATAGAATGAGTAGAGAGAAAGGGGTCAAAAGAAAAGTCCTATGGGAATGAGGGCAGGTCCCTCATTGAAGTTGGAGGAGCTAGGAGCATGAAATTGAAGGGATTTGAGAATGAGGGAGGTGGTTAGAGTCCAAGAAGCCATGGATAGAGAGTTTCAGAAAAGATGAACTAGGCGGGTGCAGCGGCTCACGCCTGTAATCCCAGCACTTTGGGAGG
>PVKP010005438.1:17874-89632 GCA_004027715.1 Plecturocebus donacophilus
AGGCGGGTGGATCACGAGGTCAAGAGATCGAGACCATCCTGGCCAACATGGTGAAACCCCGTCTCTACTGCAAAAATTAGCTGGGTGTGGTGGCGCGTGCCTGTATTCCCAGTTACTCAGGAGTCTGAGGCAGGAGCATTGCTTGAACCCGGGAGGCGGAGGTTGCAGTGAGCCGAGATCGTGCCACTGCACTCCAGACTGGCACCTGGCGACGGAGCAAGACTCTGTCTCAAAAAAAAAAAAAAAAAAAGGATGAATTAAAAAAGGATGAATTAGGGAATGGACAGACAGCAAGTAAAGCAACTACGAGAATTACTACTCTTTCTGAATGAGGTCATAGAAGACAAGATTGTCAATTAAAGAACTTGGAAAAACTTACCTTTTTTTTTTTTTTTTTAGAGTGATGAGGACTGCATGTCATTTAGGAAAGGCCTTGAAGGTCGGAATATTACATTAAAGGGAAAATGGACCAATGTCGATTGGTTATTCAAATATGTTGTTAAGATTTTGGGTCTGGACACTTAGGGCAACACATGAACAGAGTTAGAGAAGTTAGCAGAAGCAGAAGGAACTAGGTTTTTTGTTTGAATGAGGCAGGAACAAATAGAGACTCTCTTGAATATGTTGGTTTGGGGATTCAGTGTCCTGACCTAATATAAAATGTTCTGTAGCCTACCTCAAATATGGCATTAGTTTGGGTGGAATGTCGGGGTTGGAAATGTCAGCTTTTAAGTGTCATCCACAGAGAGCGGTTATAAGAATGGGGTTTCTTGTAGCTTTAGGAAGTGGAGAGCACATGTTTTAGACTTTGACTCAATTTATCTTATCTCATTTAGAGAAGCCCATCTTCTCACTAGTCTAATTATATATCACCTAGAATGGTGCTGGTCCCTAATATGTTTCAATAAGGTGTGTGTGTGTGTGTGTGTGTGTGTGTGTGTGTGTGTGTGAATATAATGCTGGTTGTGTTCATGGCAGATGATGATGAGCTTGAAGCGTCCATTAAAATTCCAAGGAAGAAGACTGCCCAGAGAATTTGTGGCTAACTAATCCAATTACAAAACGTATAAAATAAACTCTATCATTCTTAACCTTAATTTCATCAATGTTCATTCTTTTTTTTTTCTTCTTGAGATGGAGTCTCACTGTGTTACCCAGGCTGGAGTGCAGTGGTGCAGTCTTGACTCACTGCAACCTCCACCTCCTGGGTTCAAGCGACTCTCCTGCCTCAGCTTCCTAAGTATCTGGGAGTTACACGCATCTGCCACCATGCCTGGCTAATTTTTTTTTTTTTTTTGTATTGTCAGTAGAGACAGGGTTTCAGCATGTTGGCCAGTCTGGTCTCGAACGCCTAATCTTGTGATCTGCTCACCTCGGCCTCCCAAAGTGTTAGGTTACAGGCGTGAGCCACCAAATCTGTCCACATCCCAATCTGTCTCTCTTCTAAGGCCTGTTGACACATACAGTTCCATTCTGCAAATTAATTAGAGATGTCCCCTCTGGACAGATGGATTACAAAATGGCATCCCTTCCTCCCACCTGCTGAAGTCCAGCCCCAGGGCATGGAACTTGGTCAGAATAACGCCTAACTGGTTTTTACCCCATTTGCCCCTCTAGTATCTGGGTAAAGCGTACACACTTCACAGTTGACACAGCAGCCGTTCCCATTTTCCCTCCCTTCCTACCTCTCCCCATCATTTCTCTCTTCATCCTCTCCTGTTCCCTCCTCTCCCATTTTTTCTTCTCTCCCTTTTTCCTTTTCTTTAATTCTTTTTTCCAGGTTATACTGGATGTTAACAAAATAAAATAATTGAGTTTAGGAAACAAGATTTTCATACTCCTTTTTGGAATTGTGGTAAAATATATAAAACATAAAATTTACCATTTTAGCCATTTTTACATGTACAACTTATGGCATTAAGTACATTCACATTGTTGTGCCACCATCACTACCATCTGTCTGCAGAACTTTTTAGTCTTTCCTAAATGAAACTCCGTACCTGTAAAACACTACCTCTTCATTCCCCCCACTCACCGCAGTCCCCAGAAACCACCCTTCTGCTTTCTGTCTTTATGAATCTGACTGCTCTAGGTACCTCACAGAAGTGGACTCATACCATATTTGTCTTTTGTGTCTGGCTCATTCTATTTAAAATAATATCTTCAAGGTTCATGCATGTTGTAGGCTGTGTCCGAATTTCCTTACTTTTTAATGTGCATATTCCTTTCTCTATATATACCACTGGTGGAAATTTGGGCTGCTTCTACCTTTTAGCTATTGTGAACGGTGCTGTTATGAACAGTGATGTACAGGTACTTACCTGTTTGAATCCCTGCTTTCAGTTCTTTCGGGTACATATACAGAAGTGCAATTGCTGAATCATATGGTACTTTCAGGTTCTTGATCTTTGCTTTTTATGAATTGCAGTTTCTTGAAAAGTCTAGCTTTGATATGTTTTCTTTCAACAGACATAATACACATGTAATTCTTGCACTGAGTAATCCGAATTGAGTTCTCTTTTCTCCACCTTTAACCATGCCCCGTCGCATTCTTGACTGTTAATAATACCTTGGAAGATTTCATAACTTTCCAGTCACTTAGTTACTAGAGACTAGTGCAGCCTAATTAAACACTCTAGGCTCTCCTCCTCTCTACTCCGCCCCTGCCCCCTGACTCGGGTTTGACAGAGGAACCAGTAGGGGTGGGGCATAGGGTCTGGGAGAGCAGCCCCCAGGTTCCAGCTCCTGTGTGGGGAGGAAGAAAGAACATGTGGCAAGTGCTTACTTATGACCCCCTTTTAAAATAATTCATGTAGAGAGCCCCTTTATTAGATGCAACCTAGTCTACTTAGGCACTCCTGCAATTGATTCGGTCACTACTTGGACCCCGTTATTGAAATTTATTATGATTTGTCAGTTTTGTCTGTTGCACCTAATTGATTGGACTGAAGCTGTTGGTGTTGCACAAGGCCTGTATTAGTTGTTTTTTACATCTGTCTGTCTTTTCAAAAAGCTAACTCTTGGGTTTCATTGATTTTCTAACCTGTACATGTTGGTATGTATGTGTCTTTCCAAGTTCATTTCTGAGTCATTTCTCTGGATTCTTCATTGCTAAAATGCCTTTAGTAACCCATATGCTGACAGCTTCTTAGGTCAGGAAATTTTGTGAATCCAATATATTTGGATTTTCCTTCTTTAAATTTTAGAGTTTAAGCTTACTTCTCAGTTCTGGAAGTACAGCTAATTTCCAGATCTTAGTGCTGAGCACCAAAGTGAATTTTGGCATAGATTCTGACTTTCTCTGAAGCCTGGCTTGCCTCTATCTGATAACACTGTATGTGTAGCATACAGTGCTATATGGGGAAACCAAACAGCGTGCAGTGTTATGAAATGGTGCACCTACTGCAACTCCTTCTTCATAAACTGTTGTAAAAACAAGAGTTTAAAAAATACTTTAAAATGTTTTATGAAAATTAAAAACTATAACAGCAAAGTAAAAACCATTTGAAAGCACTTTATACAAAAAGAAATACTATTGCCGTTTTAAACACACACACACACACACACACACATATGTATAACATATATATATTTGAGATGGCATTAATATATGGTTTTATGTCCTGATTTTTAAAACTAGTATGACTATTTCTCTATGTCATTAAGAATAATTTGAAGGCACGATCTTTAATGGACATATTAAATTTTATTATATTTGTTTATCATGATTCAGTTAATAATTATCTAGGTTTAGAGCATTTATAATAATGGCAATATCTAATAATTATTCAGTACTTACTATGGACTAGTCAGTGGTTTAATGCTTTACATATATTCACTCTTCATTTCACTCTCATACCACTTTTGAGATCCCCATTTTGCAGGCAGGAAGACTGAGGTATAGAGAAGTTAATAACCAAAGTCACACCTTGTGATTGGAAGTTGGTCAAGTTGTAATTGTTACTCAGCTAGTCTGGCTCTCCAATTTAATCTTAACCACTATCCTACCTGACTCACTGTATGATAAGTATCTTCTTGGGGGGGAAAAAGCCTTTATCTGCATTTCTGATAGTTTCTGCTGGGAAGATTCCTAGAGGTGAAATAACTAGGTCAAGAGCTATGAAAACTTTCAAACTTAAAGGAATGTTGTTCAGTTGCCCTCCAGAATGGTCCTACCAGTCCATGTTCACACCAGTAGTGGGAAGAGCCTGCCTGTGCACTGACTCCCACCACTGTTATTTAATTCCTCTTTCATAACCCTGAATTTAGGATCTCCCTGAATGGTTAAGATAGTCCAAGGTTCCAGGGCTCCCTTAAGAACATAGAAAATCCAATTTGATACAAACGTGGAGTCATTTGTATATGTACTTCAGACAATACTACATCCTTGTTTTATTGGCCCATACATAAATGAACTTCCTTATCTCATCATCACTAGATGTGAGAAATTACTACCATAAGGGTATACTAAGCCTGATTGTGTCATCTGAAGGTCATTACACCTGTGGAGGGTGCCTTTCAAAATGTAGCCTTATTTTGACAACTGCCATCATGGGTGCTATTTATGGTATTTTCTCAAGCTTTTAGGCAGTTGGAAGTAATCTCACATTAATGATCTTATACTACTCTTTGGCTTAAAAAATAGTATTGTAAAAATACTATTTATTTTTTTCCCTTGCATTAGCAATATAGAATGTACATAAGATGTTACACTGCATCTGCATTTCTAGGTAATAGTAACTTTTGGTAACCCTGGTTTTTATCTTTTGAAGATAATTTCTTTACTATCCCCAGTGACCACTGACATGATCAGGCATAAATCCCCCAGGATTTTTAATAGAAAAGTTGAAAAAAATTCCATGGAAATATCACAGGGAAAAGGATTTTGGTAATTTCTACAGTTTTTCAGACAACTTCAATGAGAAATAGAAAATATTCCTTGTGATTGTATGGAAATTAATCACTCATCCTTCACTGGCACTTTGGATTAGGACTTTGTCATCACTGTTTTCTGAAATAATCTTTATTTTATCATACATTTCACTGTGCTTCATTAAGGTTCTGTGTCTGTGCAGGTACCGCTTGGATTTTGAATTGCTTTACATTCTAAGAAGTATATTAAATCAGGCAAGAGGCTGGTAACCTGGAGCAAATAACAAATGCACACTTACTGTGAACTATCTATAAGTCTGTGTTGCTTGTGATTCCTTTTATTTTTATTTTTAAGCGTGACTGTTGGTAGAAGCTTTGTCTTGAACACAATGCTGTTGTTAGTAGCGAATGAAATGACTGGAACTGTGCTGAGGAAAAAAAAAGTAGGCTGAAGGATTTATAGAAGAAGACTGCAAACCAAATGTTGCAATTATCTGCAGCTGAAAACAAGTAGCTTTTAATGTGTCCATTTGGCCAAGAAGAGGGAGGAGAATTACAGACCATTGCTCCTTCCTCTCTCATTCTCATACTCTCTTCTTTATGTAGTTTATCATCCATAATTTCAGGATGTATTTTGCTTCTTTAAGCTGTTTTATCTGTAGGCTTATGAGGTCACTCATGTGTGAATTCCTTTGTTAGTCATCTCACCTTTTGCCTTGATGATAGAAAATTGATCAGGCCTAAAGTACAAGTTCGATAGACAACCCCCTTGGTCCTTTGTCTAGGAGAATAGCTACCATTGAAGGCCATGAGCAGGTTGCTATTAATATGACAGCCTGCTCTATCTCCCACTGTAATTTATAATGAAATACCTAATCTCCATTATTTTGATCCAAGCAGGCGATCCCATGAAAAAGTCTTTTCATCCAGTTCCCAATGGCTGTTACATGAGAAATGGCAAACCAATAATTTTTGTCAAGTTTTTTAAGCCAACAGAAATGCTTTTCCACTGCTACAGTTTCAAAAGGCACAGATAAAGCTCATTCACTGAGATGAATGAAAAAGCCATCTGGGGTTTTTCTTTTTGACTTCCTTTCCTTTTCTCCATCCTAGTAATCAAATTTGAGCAAAATCAAATGGGGCTTTCTATGAAAGTACCTTTTGTTGATCTGAACGAGCTGGTAATTTACAAAATACCCTTCCTTTGTGAGGAAGGCTAAAGAAAAAAAGAATCAGTAGCTTTTAAAGCTGGGCCTTAGTGGGACTCTAAACGCAATGAAAGCCGTCTGTGTTGGGAGATTGAAATGCATTTCAAAGCCAGGCCTGACTCGGGGTACAAGGAAGAACAGACCTATGTGCATTTTGTAGGAAGAAAAATGTGAATGAAAAAAGGAGAAGGGGAGAGAAACGGGGGAAATCTGAAACATACATTAGAGTCACCCTAATTTTGGAGATGCATTCATCTTACTGAAAATGCGTACGTAACCCAGTGATACCGAAGTTGGATATTTGCTCAGTCAGGATGCTCAACATTTGAGCCTTTAAAGTTTGGAGCGGCATGGGTTTGCAGAGAAAGTCGGCTCCTGATGTGTGTGATGTTTTTCTCCAACTTTTTCTTTTTCTTCTTTGCTTTGGGATCTTGTAGGAAGTAGCTCAAGAAAACCTGAAGATGCCAATTTTTAGACAACTAATACTTCCTATTTTCCCTCCTTTTGCCTGCTAGATTTCCTCATGGTTGTGATTCTTCTTCACCCCTTTGAATTTGGAAGGATGGCATACACATCTGAGAAACAGTAAGTAATGTGTGATTTTTTTCAATTACTGTTACTAGTTCATTGTAACAAAGCTGAAATTTGATTACTGGAGGAGTTTGAAATCATCATGCATGCCTTGAACGAAAATGGGTTTTGTGTAACCTTTGCATTATTTGGTGTGAATTATCTTTGGTTTGATTTAACTCTTTATCTCACACAGTTACTATTGTGATGATGAATGTGTTATTCACCACTGCTAAATTTACCCAGTATATTCTGTAATCACTATTTGTGCCATATAATGTATGCATTCTTAGTACAACAGTTTAAGAATGCAAAAATTGCAGGGGACTGTCTTTGGAGATGCTAAGTTTTCTTGTTTTATACACCACACAATCTTCCTCACACATTGATAGTTTTAATTCATAATAACAATGTTTCCTAAGGACCTTTCTATTTATGCTTGAAGTGAAATTCTCATATAAATTATGTGAGCTTATTTCTTCAAAATGAATATCCAGAGAGAGGCAAGAGTTGTACTGACATTATAAACCAATCCATTTTTAATGCAGTTTAAGTGACATTTCTTATAATTTAATCAAGCATTATAATTAAAATAAAAAAGCTTTGATTAGTGACATTTTTCTCATTTGGGAAAGTGAAAAGTTCATTTTTAGCCTCCTAAAAATAAGACAGACATATGCTATCTGAAGACATGATCCTTTGGATTAGAGCACATGCTACAAGTATTTTTTAAAACATAAATGCAGCACTGGCATTTCTGAGTAACGACAGTGCATGTTTTAAATATATAAATGCCTTAGAATGAAGCCATGTGGGGGAGAATCAGTTCTGATATCGCTGAGGTAGCCTGAACAGTATCTGCGTTAGGGCTGGCACTGCTAAAGCAAGCAGATCCTGAGAATTTCATGTAGGCAAACATGAGATCTTGTTTCTGGAGCCAAGAAAAAAACAAGATGAATTAAAACCAAGTCCTATGTTGTTTAACCCTTAAGATAGCAGTCAGCATTTATAGAGATGCTGAATTGGGGAACAGGATTCGGATCATTTCACAAAGGTCTCTGTGAAGGCCAAACCCTTTCTCTTCTAACTATTCCACAACATCAAATATAAATTCCTGGAAGTTTGTATCTAAGATGAAGTCTGTTTTCCAAGCTTTAGCGGCTGCAGGTCTCTTTTCCAACTTCCTACATTGATCTTTGCCTGTGTTTCTGAGCCATTTGCTGCCTCCTAATGCCTAACTTTAAAATAGCATGCATGGCAGCCTGCCAAGACGCTGGCCGTGGAATATTGGTTTGCGTTGGTGTTGAAGTTGCAAAGTTTTTGTTACCGGTAATTTATAACAATGGTAACAAAAGAGATTATGTAAACCTGAGGGGATAGGAGACAGGAAAAAGAACAAAACTGGTGCACTTCTTGATGGATCAAAGTGTGGTTCTTCCTGCAATAGCTAGTTGGGTGGTTGTGTTGTCTACATGGATGTGATGGTCCAAATGACCTGCACAGTGTCCAGTGTCACTGTAGTTATTGCCTGTGGTCATAGATTGACAGAGAAGTGTAATATAAAAGAGGGTTTGTCTAGGGGATGTAATTAATTGTACATATTATGCAGAATTTTTTTTCAGGCTATTGACTTAATTCCTTTATATAAATTAAGGTTGTTGCTTTTTTTTCTTTTTTTTCTTTTTTAGGAATGTCATTGTTGTTTTCTTGTTAATACAAACCAGTACCTGGGAAATAATACTTTGTCTTTTGCTTGCTAGTTTCAATCTTGTAAGCCTTTCGCAAAATTTATCTTCTATGTTTCTAAGCACTTTTGGTGAAAGCTAGAGGTATCTCGTCTTGTTGCAGTTGTAAAGGCTCTCGTGAAGGCAGCTTTAAGAAACAGCTGAAATCAGCTAAGGTTCTTGCCTGCTCCACTTGTCAAGGATTAGCTGTTCTGAAACTCTTGTTAGTATAGCAATCTACTAACAAGAATAATGTTTGTACCTATGCTGAGAGAAGAGCAGTCTTCTTTCTCTCAGCATAGGTGCAGATATTACTCTATAAGCAGCTGCATTTTGGGAAACTGGAGAGCTAATGATTTTCACTTAGCCATTGGGACAAAGGAAACCTCACATATTTTGCTTGCAGTCTTCATATTCTCAAGTCTAACAACTGATATATTATACACTTTACTCTTTGCTAAGCCAATACAAAAGTAAAAACAAACAAAAAATCACTCCTGGAAAGTTTAGAAATCTAGATCCACAAAGATGATCGACAGAGATACCATGAAGTATGAAGTATCTTTAAAACTTAGCAGTGGAAAGGAAATGGGTAACATATTTGTAAAGACTCTGAAGCATCTGAGATTGACTTTAAAGTTTTGTTTTTCTTCTAGTAAAATTAAAACTTCATTAAGCTTCATGTCAGAGACTTGGAGATACTTTTCCATTACAGTGGTGCTCTCGAGGTTTCAGAGCTTCCAGGGCCTCTTAATAGAACCCAAAAGTGGAGAGGAGGCTCATGAAGCACCACTCCTCTCTGGGTGGAGGTCCTGGTCCATGCTTAAGCTCCGCCAGTAGAAGTGATTACCTAAAAGGTGTTCTTTTGTTGTCTTAGGCAGGATAGAGTAAATGTGCCCAGGCTTTGAGGTACCAGCAAGCAATAATAGATTCCTTGACTAATCAGTCTGCATTCTCTAGTGTTCAGGGTGCAGGAAAGTGGTTGGCCTGGTTTTCACTCCAGCTTTATGTTGATGCCTCTGGACTCGTCACCAGCATCTTTGGACTCTGCTTCCCTCAGGTATCAAAAGAGGATGTGATATGTCCCTTGCTTGTTTCTTGTCTTGCCTTCTACGGGCTGGACAGGCATACTGGGTTGCACTTTTTGTCATGAATATGATGGTCGGTCTAGTCAGCTTAGCTGGTGATGACATAATGACAAAGAAGACAAGTCCAGCAGACACTGGTGTCACTACTAATGTGAGGTGGGAGCCAACTTTAGATGACAAAGAGGATGAGGCCAGTATCGATCAGTGCCCGGGTCAATTCAGTTGTTAGACAGCTCTCAGCATGGCACTAGCAGCATCCAAAATGGAAGAAAATGTGCCAACTCCATCATGTCTTACATTCAGAATGGGGAGACAGGGAGCACGGTAAACAGGAAAAATCTATTTTGTAGCACCACCTTTTACAAGCATGTTGATGCATGCTGTCATACAATACCGTAGATATAAATAATGTCCAGATAATTCAGAATAGAGAGAATATACATTGGTTTGAGACCCAGGAGGAAAAAGAACAACACAAATTTGAAGGCCATATATTTTAAACATTTTTTTGAGTCATAGACTTGGCTCAAGGTTTTTAACAGCTAAAACAAAAGTGGAAAAAAAATCTTCTAAAGGATAACTTTCATATAGTGAGCATTTAATGCATTTTAGCCCTAACACTTACAGCAACCTCAAAGCCACCTATTGTCACCCTCATTTTCTGGTGGAAAAAGTGCAGGATCAGAAGGATTCAGTTACCAGCCACTGGCTACACAGGCAGCATGTGCCTCTGTGGGATTTAATCTGGGTCTCTCTGACCCTCTCTGGATGATGCAGACGCCAGCTGTCCCTGCAGTCTCCTGCACGTGCACACCGTTTTCCGTTATTGCCCAAGGCCAGTCCAGAATCACGGATGTCAGCTCTTAGTGACGTTCTCTAATAGAATCCACTTTCACAGAAGAGTGAGCGGGCAGTGTAGACTTCACTGAGTGGCTGGTAGAGGGGATGAACTTTGCATATCCCACATCAAGCCACTTAAACATTCCTGTTAAACGTTGTGGTCTGCAAATGGTCTTAGTTTGCTAAAATTGGAGGTCCCTCTCTTTGACTCTTCCTTCATGCTCCACCCAGATTCCCTAGCTGCTTTCTTTTATTCCTGGGTCCCCTTTTCTCTCCTCATTAAAACATAATAGAGAGCAATATGGTTTTGCCCCAGCTCCTAAAACTAAACTTGCACATCTAAACCTAGTGGCATGCTTAACACATCTCAAAAACCTTCCCTGTAACAGTTCTTACTCTACTTTGTAGAAATGAGGATGATGTAGCGATTGACATAATCCCATTGCACATTTTACTTTCAGGAAAAGCATACCAGTCTTTTGGCTTTTGAGGCATTTAGTTTTTAAAAAAAATTCTTCAGTGGGACATCAAGGAGGATTCAGGGGACAGTGTCTTTATCAACAGGCATTACAGAAAATCTCATTGCTCTTTTGCCTGTAGCTACCCCCTGATGAATGAGTCCAAGGTGCCTCAGGAAAAAAAAAAAAAAACTTAGAACATGTTACTGTATTTGGGGCCACGACCACATAATTAAAAGGATAGCTTTAAATAGAAAATTAACAATGGAAGGAGGATTGCAGCTTAGAATGAGAAAAGAAATAAAGAGGACTTACCTAATGGAGCACTAGAAATGCATTTGAGTCTCCTTTTCAGTGTGGCCCGTGATTTTATTGTATACTATGTAGAAAACTGTATCCTACAATTACATACTAACCAGACAGTGTCAAGTTTATTTAAATGATAATAGAATCCTGATGCCTAGAAAGGGAAAGGCAGGCCAGACACCCTGATAAAGGGAAACCAAGCCTTCTTCACGTTTAATATCCCAAAAATTTAGATTTGTGCTAATACACATTGAATCATGTGATTTGGTAGTAGGCTTTTTATCAGTTCAGCTTCTATGTGTTCTTTTAAAAGAGAGAAGAATCAACTATAATAGTTCAACATACACAATTTATTTTGAGTTTGGGGCATGGGGTGAAAATTGAGAAACATTTTATAAAAACTTTTGAAACCACAGGTTTAGAAAGCTTTCAGAGTCATTTGCCTGCACTCGGGTGTATTTTCTGCATAGGTTTCCTTTTAACTTATTCAGGTCTTTACTTTTGCCTTTTGGCTTAAACAGTTGATGTTATATGGCTCTTGGAGCCTTTAACTTGATTGTAGCCAGTGTAACTCTTTTAGGAGAGGATGTCAAATCTGCTAGCCATCCAAAATTGCCTGCATTGCCTACCTCCAAAATTGCCTACAGTTACAATAACAGATTTAATAATATATATTTTCTTTGGTCAGAAGGGCAAGCTCTCTTAACAGATATATGCTAGATCATTAGGGGTGAAAAGACAGGGACACAGTGACAAAAGTGTGCTGTGAACAAAAAACACATAGCTATTTCTAATTTCCTTTATAAACTGAAGGGCAAAGTACCGCACCCAGTGAAACCATTTAGTGTCTTAATAGTTCAAAGGTAGAAGCCAGCAGGACACAGTGAAATGAAGATATGAGCACAAGAAAAGATGTGCTCCTCCTGCTTTGCTGTGCAGAAAGTTTGAAATTTGGCCACAGGTCATGCAGGAATTCAGTATTTCTTTCATCTGCTGGGGAAGTCAGCTCTGGAAATAAGGCTCCTTAAGCACACAGCAGAGCCCTTTCCTGTCAAGCTTGCTTGGATGACTCCTCTGAAACAACTTGGATTAAAAAAAATACAGGGGATACTAGGCATGGCCAAAGAGAAAGTCACTTGTATTTCCTCACAGAAAATTTGAAACTAGACAAGCTACTTTTCTGGCCTCGAAAAAAAAAAAAAAAATGTCCAGCTGCCTACAGGGACAGCATAATCCATCATCAATGCAGTGAAAATAGAAAAAAAGAATTAAAAAGGAATTTTCCTCTTCCTGTCCTTCAATCCACTACCCTCCCTTCTAAAATTAAAAAAAAAAATTCTTCTATTTTTTTTTTTTTTAATTTAGAAGGGAGAGTAGAGGAAAGAATGAAGGACAGAAGGGGGAAAATTCCAAACATAAGATAAATTTTAGCACAGTTCACTTGTGTTTTGAATCCTTTCTCTAATTTTCTCTAAGTGTTTATTTAGTGCCTACTCTACACCTAGAGGGTCAAAAATCTTTAAAGGCTTTATAACATAAAGTCACACAATTTTAGAGCTTCTTTCTGCTTCCGGCAGTGAGATTGCCAGCTGGGAGGGTGAGCAGTAAAAGGCAAGGGTGACCCTCATGGAGACCGTGTCAGGGTCTCCAGGTTTCTGTTTGTTGTTTCAAAAGGTCTGCGAGCATATCTACTATAATACTATAATTTCATATTTGAAAAATACCATTGTTTCAATGATTTGAACATTACAAACTAATGTCCCACAGAATCATCTTGGTCAAATCCTGATGGGAATATGCAGAGGATAAGTCATTCTCAGCCTGCAGAAGCCTCTGGATAAAGTGTGGGCACCTCTTTCAGAATGTAGTTGGTGCTGGGGGAAGCATGAGACTTTACATGTTTATTAAAAATAGGGTATGGGTTAAAATCAGGTGAGAAAAACTGGTCTAGATCAGATGAAGAAGAGACTTGGGGAGTATTCTTTAGTCAGTAGATATTTGTGGAGCACTCTACTTTGTATGACACCCAGATGAGGATGTCTTCCATTTACATGTAGAGAACTGGACATGTAAATGTGAGCTCAGATGAGTTCTGGACTCAAGACAAATTTAGAACCATCTTTCAACAGAAATGTCAAGCAAGTCAGGGACCAATAAAGGCCCTTTGTTGTGTTTGGCACAAAGAGACTGTGATTGATTTCAGCAAAAGCAGTCTGGGTGGAGGAACAACATGCAGGCCAGTTTGAAGCAGGCTAAAGAGAGTGGGAGGTCAGAGCGGGGAGACTGCATCCATGGACAGCCCTTTTAGGCAGCTGTGCTAGGAAGGGGAAGAAAGGGACAAGGTCAAAGCTGAAGTGGAACACAGGAATCAAGGCAGAGTGTTTAAGATGGGAGATAATTGAAAGTATTTCAACACATACGACACAGCGAAGTCACTATTGTTTTGTGTTCTTTCATGAGATGGTCAGTCAGGTGTGGCCGCGAGCGGGCACACAGGGGAGGTGAAGGAGAATGAAGTTTATTGTATTCAGAGGTCCTCGAGAGACAGGGTCGTGTGGTGGGAGGAAGGAAGACCAAGGGAGCCGGCTCAACAGAGCAAGCAAGAATCAGAGAGACCAAGAGAGCAAGTGCCTTGATCGGGGGTCAGCGTGGAGTCTGCAAGCAAAAGGCAGGAGGGGATTTCACCGGTGCATTTGAATGTCACTAGGTCGAAATCAGGGGAAGGCAACAAGCGGAACTTGGGGCAGGGGCTAGCTTCATCACACTGTGCACCTCACCTGGCTGCCTGGCCAGGGGGCTCATAGACTATGGGCATTGAGGCAGAAGGAAAACAGGGCATTTTAAATTTCACAAAACAACTACTAATTCACTGAGTGTTTGTTGAAAACACATTATGAAGTGAAATATGAGATGAGAAATGCATAGTTCTGGCTCTCACAGAGTTTGCAAACTAGGTCACTCAATAACACCAATCAGTGATATAATAGGCTGGAAATAATAGGGTTCATCTAAGTGGCATGAACAGTGCTATATGGATTAAAATATTGATGGTTATTTATTCATGTTGGATTAGGGAAGATATTTTGGAGAAAGTGGACCTTGAAGAAAATATTCCAATAGTAGGAGGTGGAGAATGAAAGTACAAAGGCTGTGGAAGGCCTGGGTGTCATGTTGGATGTTGGGTTGTTATACAATAGTCTTCAGATCATGTAGGAAACATTGGATTTTTACTGAAGTGGCTTTGAATTACAGATGTGTAGGCTTGGTTTAATTCTATGAGCAATCTGAAAGTTTTTGAACGAGGAATGGACATGATACAGAGATCTGCATTAGGAAAATGAACTTGGCAGCCATACCAGGAGATGTCTGGAGCACACAGAAGTGAGGAACCTGGCTAGGAAACGTGTAAAATAGACTTGGTGAGAAGAAACCAGAGACTCGATCATGGTAGTCATAGTAAGGACAGGATGAAAGAGAATTAATGCATTCATTAATTCAACAGATATTTACTTAGTGCTTACTACGTGTAAGGCAGACACAGGGCTCTAATCTAACGGAGCTCCCAGCCAAGTGTGTGTTCAGTTCTGTAAGAGAAGGAAATACCCAATGATAAGAGATTACATAGGAGGCATGTGTATGGAGGGAACAGGAACCCAAAAGAGTAGCCTTTCCAGAAGAGAGAGGGAGAAACAGTTTCAAATATTACTGAAGGAATTTAGTAAAAGGAGACTTGAAATGAGTCTGTTGACCTTTACAACATGGAGGATGTTAGCAGGAGCAGTTTCATTCAAGAAATTAGGGGCAAAATTATAACTGTTATAGATTGAATATTGATTAAGAAGTGAGGGATTGAGGGATTCTTCATTGAATAAATGGGGAGCAAAATTCTAACTGTTATGGACTGAATGTTGATTAGGAAGTGAGGGACTGAGGACAGGGAAAGAGGAAAAATACTTTTAAAGGGAAATACATGGCAGCTGCTGAGGGCAAAGTAAGAAAGAATAAGATAAAAAAAGATCCTATGATTTTAAGTCTCAGTGAATAATGGTATCAGTTGGCAAAATAGGGAAATCAGGACAAATACTTAATGTTAAGGGAGCTTTGGTTTCTCCTGGATTAAGTTTGAAACATGTTGATAGATATTTGGTCCATGATTGGAAAAAGAATGATAAAAAAAATTAAAGAAATGTTAGGCCTAGATACAACTAAGTTAAGTAGTTGCCAGGGTCTTAGAAGGTAAAACAGTGGAGGGAGAGAAGAGTGTAAAGCACAGGAGAAAGGAATGAGAAAGAAGATTAAAGATCAGAGGAACTGACTGACAAGAAGTGGTTAGAAAAGCCAAGGAAACCACCAGAGTTAGTTGTTAAGGCAGTTAAGGAGGGTTTTGTTTTCATGGCTGTTTCATCTTCAGTGGTTGTTAGACTGTTTGCTCTAAAGCAGAACAAAGACCAAGAAAATGCCATTGATTGTGGCAGCTAACGATTGCTGATAATCTCGAGAACCATTTGTTCTCAAACGGGGACAGGCATTTTAGTAGATTGATTAAAACCACAGACACTGGATTGCAAGGAGTGAAGGCGTGAGTGGGATTTCTTTTTTGTTGTTGCAGAGAAGGTGACAGAAGACCTTAGTATGAGGTTGTGGCAAGGTTGAGAGCAGACCTGAGCACATTCATATGAATAGCTGTCTGTGGAGAGGAATGGCATCACTGGAGGTGACACTTGAAAGAAAAAGGTAGAAAATGAATGAAGCAAAGTTGGGGAGACAGTATGATTTAGCTTCTATCTCAGTGTTTCTGTCAGAATTTAATGCAGTCATGGATATAACATATCTGACATATAACAGGTTTTCAGTAAGTATGACCTTTAGTATTTTGGAGTCAGATGAGATGAAGAAGGCATTGATCAAGTGGCTACTCTGTACCAGACTCATGCTGTTTCATCGCCCTCCACAATGACTCTGAGCTGGGTGTTGTCAGCTGCATTTTAAACCTGATAAAACCAGAGGTGAGGCCTGGCTTAGAATCATAGCCAAGCAACTGCAGAGTGTGGATTTGAACATAAGTCTATCAGAGACTACAGATACCACTAGGCCTTCCGATTTTATGAACAATTTTGGTTTCATACAGGAGTAAAGGAAATGAGGGAAATAATTTGAAGAAACTCTTACTGAACAGGTTGTATGTTCTTTGTGAAGCAAAAGGTGAGATATTTGCTGAGAGTGAGGAAGTCCAGGTAGAGAGAGGAGACTGAGGAGAGTGAAGAAGACAAACAGCAAATGCGGGGAGTTTGGGCATCAAGAGAGGAAGAAGTCAAGCTGAGGTAGCATGGACTTTCTGTGAACTTTGTTTTACAAGGATTTCTCAAAATAAGTTCTCTGGTACTGCAGCAGGGTCTTTCAGATCAGGGATTAGCACGCTTTCTGTGAAGTGCCAGACAGTAAATACAGGTATTTAGACTTTGTGGACCATCTGGTCTACATCGCAGCTACTCAGCTTAGCTGCTGTAGCATAAAAGCAGCTACAAGGTAATAGGTAGACAAATCAGTGAGGCTGTATTCCAATAAACTTTATTAGTGTTGACAAATTACTAATGTTAGAACATTTGAACATTTTTATGAAATATTATTCTTTTGATTTTTTTTCCAAGCACTTAAAATGTAAAATCATTTCTAGCTCAAAGGCAGTACAAAAATAGGCAGTGAGCCAGACTTGGCCTAGAGGCAGCAGTCTGCCCAGGCCTGCTTTAGGTGTTTATTAAATTATGCATTCCTGGGTCTCATTCTAGAAGGATCCAGTCAGAATAATTGAGGGTAGGGCCCAGAAATCTGCATTGAAAAATGGCTGTTGCATTATTTTTTAAATCTACTCTAAGACTATTGCTTAAAGACAGAACTGTAAGTGAAGAGTGATTGTACATGGTTCCTTGAAAAATGCAGAGTCTCTAGGTCTCAAAATTACTGAGTTTGCCACACTTGGCAGCACAGGCCTAGAAACCATGGAAGGACCACAGTGGTCCGGAACTTGGCATGGGAGGAATGGCAGAAGATGCAAGATTCTGTATGTGTGGCTAATGCTTCACTGAATGACCATTCAGGGGGCCCAGACTTGGCAGGAAGGCAAAGGAAGACAGAGGAGGCTGATGCACTAAAAGCAAAACCAGGAGGATTACAGGAATTTGAGCTCATGATGACAGCAAAAAACAGACTTGGAAGGTCAAGGGTCATGAGTAGAAGGACAGACGTTTGTGATTACAGCAGACATTCAGAACAGGTGTAAGCTCTGTTGACATATGAGGTAGAGCCATATCAGGAATGGACTGGAGTCATGGCGGAGGGTGTCCTTGGAGACTCATGAGGTGAAGAACTCATGAGGCTAGTGTCAAAGTAGGGTTGGGTCAACACAACTGACAGCACAACCTAAGTGACTAAGATACTCAAGATGCAGACGGCCATGTGAGTAAGAGAAGATGCTTGTCAGCATGGGTTAGGGCAAGGGGGCTGGAGGACAGTGCGTAGTATTTGGACAGGTAGAGAACAGGAAAGGAGAAGGGAAGAAGAGATGTCCATTAGTCATCTGCTCTGTGCTTCTTTAGTTGGGCCTGGCACATGTAAACTCATTTGACCTTTAAACAAATGGCTGAGGAGAGCATTGTACCTATTTTAGAATTAAAGAATCTGAAGTCTTTGCTTTTCTTTTTTTCCTGAATGCAAATTCACTTGAAACTTATAGTAAAAATGTTTAAATAACATTTTAACCTACTAATGATATGTGAGAAAGTAGTTAAATATCACATATATTATGTATATGATACATATCATATACATATATATTTTTACATTTTATACAAATATAAATTAAATTACTAAACAGATGATTGAAAATCTGTGCCATCAAAATAGCCAAATATGTTAAATATTTAATAATTCCTAATACTTTCAAATCATATCATGTGGAGGCAAAATAATTGATATTTGTGGTTATTAGAAGACTCTGATGAGAATAGAGAAAGAAATTAAATGAATAACATAAAAAGAGACCTCATATACATTATCAATAATATTAATATTAAACTTTGAATACTGAAGTATTCTAAAAAATAAGTTACAGCTGTTATTACAAATGACTCTAGCATATTACCCCAAATTCATAGATGATGAAACTGAGGCTCAGAGAGGACAAAAACTCGTCCAGCGTCACAGATCCGGGATGTGAATTCAGACCAGTCTGTGCAAAGATCGTGTTCTTTTCATCACTCCACCTGTGAAGTCATAGTACTGTGATAAAATGTCTTTTAAGTTGATTTCAACATCTTCTGAAAATGATAAAGGGAAGTGGCAGACTCTCAAAATCTTATTATAAAACTAGGTTGGGCTATGCAGGTATTAAGAAAAAGTCCAAGGCATTCCTCCATCACTTTATATTCAGATGTTAAATTGTGCACAATTTCTAACAACCTTGAAGGAAGCCTTAAAACTGAAACAGGTGGAAGAAAGCCCAAAAGGTGAGTAGATGTTTAAGACAATGAGGAAGGAAGTTGCATGTCAACTTCCTTTATGCTGGATGTATATGGTGGGTTTGCTGGAAAGTCCAGATGGAATTACACATCATCATGGAGGGCAGCACACAGGAATGTTGACCAACCATGTCCTATGTTTCAGGCTATTTTAAGCTTTCAGAAATAAGTCTTACAAGTCATAAATTCCTTATTGTTTTGAAATGATTTTACCCAGGATATATTGAAGTCAACAACTGTGTTTCAGGAAACGTAATCCTTGATTCTCTCTGGCCAGAGTGCTGCCCCATTTCCCTCATGTCTCACCTCTGCCCACAACATAATGAATTCCACTTTTCTTGCTGAAACCCTCTTGTCTTTTTGACTTCATATGTTTGCTTTACTTATTCCTATCTATCTTTGGATTGTCATTATCACATCCTCCTGTTTTCATCTTGCTTTGCCTTTTATGGGGAGATGTATCTTTATTTACCCTTTGCTCTTATAAATCTTGTAATGTTGTACAACAGTACACCTCGATTCTATTTTTTTTTGTTTTTTATATGATGCCAAGACCTTTTACAACTTCCTCCAGCTCACTCTTGGAACTGTAGTTTTGATTCTTTGTTTTCCCTGGTGTTTCTTAGGACATTAGTGTCCACGTTCTCCAGAATGGCCTCTCTCTGTCCTTCTCCTCCTATTTTTCTTTATTCCTTCATGCCACATTCTTTTCTGTCTTTCTCATGTTTCTGCCTTCTGATTCCCATTTTTCTCTCTTTTAAAACTGGAGGCTGAATAAGCTTCTTCCTATGATATTCTCTTTCCATAGCTTTCTCCTGAAATTCTTCTTGATCTCTGAACCTTAATTCTCCTTTATTCTTATTACATATCCTCCCCCCAAAAATCTATTAAATTTTCTTCATTCTCCAACTGAAAACTTTCCCTTCAATCTATTCCAAACTCATCAGATATTTGATTCACTTCCTCACCTCTGACTTTATTCTTGACCTTCTTCCAACTACTTTCTTACTATCTTCTATACTGAAATTGTACTTACCAAAGAGGTTCTAATGACTTCCCCTTGAACAAATTGGATGTTCTTTCATCTGGGATCCTCATCTTTCCTGGAAATAACTCTATCCATGGGCTGGTAGATCATCTTTGAAATGCTATTGAAGCAAGATGGGATTCTTCTTAAAAAAAAAAAAAAAAAAACTAACAAAGTATCTTCTAAAGTGTGCATCACTTTGTTCCTTTTTTATGGCAGTCAGAGATAACTTGCTATTTGCATTTTCAACACCTGTCTTTAAAAATGCCTTGACGTTTGAGTTGGTTGGAATGGTCAATAAATGGTTTTCTGAATTAGGGCAGGATCGTTTTCCCTAAAGGTCAGACTTCTGAGTCAGTGGTATAACCCTCATCACACAAACACACTAAATTCCCCTTCAGCTATTTGCAAGTTGTCAACACAGTTGGACAATCTAAATAAATTACTTTTTGAAAAAAATTTCTTAGTCATTTTGGTTCTTTTAAACAAACTTCCAACCTACTTAAAGTCAAATTCAGTCAAAAATTGGAATTTTAAATATTTCTGAATTAAACTTGAAAGAATAAAAATTCCCTTCAAAAATTCCTATTAATGATAAAAATTACAGTAGCCTTTATTTGGTTCCATAAATGTATTTTGTACTCTTGTGACTGTTCTTGACAAATTTTAATCATCATTATGAACAATTAGAGTAAAAAGTTACAGTGATGGGGAAAATGATTTATAAAGTATAAAGGTTGTGGTTCTGTAACAAAAGGCTTAGAATTTCAAGTTCAGTTCAGTCTGCCATGGTCTATTTTTCCTGCTAAGTGTGAGGAGGTGTAGCCTTAGACTTCTCTGATTTCTTCGTGAAGGTTTATGTCACTAGCTATTACCACTATTTAAATATAGCTTTCTAAATTCCTGAGAACAGTGCTGAAAATAGTGTTTTGACTAATAAAATGGAGAAGACAAAGAATTTAAAGACAAAAGCAAGGTATGCACTGACTGATGTATGTCATTTTAATAACATAATTACTTGATAAGCACTTACATGATTTAGTTACAGATCTTCAACCTTTCAGAGCTAGAGAATGAGTTGGTGATGTATTACACCCAGAGACTGCCAAAAATTAGCAGTAATGCTGTATTCTGCAGTATTTTAAGAGACATATTTTTGAGTTCTATCATTAAGTAGCCCATCATATTTAGGAGACATATTCCTGAGTTGTATCATTAAGTAACCTATCATATAAAGCTGGACAGTTTAGTGAAAACATTTCATAGCAGAACTAGGTTGCATTTTGACTCAGTGCTTTCCTTAATTTCTCCAGGCTGCACATATTTTAGAGCAGTAAAAAATATCATACCGTCTGTTCTTCAGATTTATGAGTAACGGAATAATTCAGAAGTGTTGTCTATTCAACATTCCATCAGGATTATGCAAGTGATAATGTTCTCCAGAACATCTAGTCCAGGAACTATCTCTACATTGAACTTAGACTCATCTCCAAGAGTCGTGTCTGTTACGGACATGAAGAGAAAACACTGATGATGCTTCCTAGGATTAAACATATTAGTCTATGTGCAGGAAGATGCGATGGTTTGAGCAACTGACAGTGTGATCCTGTCTAACTTCTCTTACACAAGAGAGATCGGACAAGATGATCCTTGCAAGCAGTAGATGTCAACATCCACTTATCAATCAGTTTGTATTTATTGAGTACTTATTGGAGGCAGACACTCTGTCAGGTGCCAGGGATGAAACAGAGAGCAAGAAATTGTCCTTAGTCTATTAGAGCCCAGAGGTGATTAGGATTATAGGTAATTCCTGGTTTTATAGACAATTGCAATATAGTCTTCCAATAGTTCTGAGTGCAAGATGCAATAAGAACATACAGGAAAGACATTCAGCCTGGTCTGAAGGTGCATGGGGATGGTTCAGAGGAGGTTCTTGGGAGAAATAATGAATGCTCAATCAGATTCTGAATAATGAGCAGTGTTGGCCAGGTAAAGAGATGGTAAAGCAAGGATATTCTAGGAAGTGAGAACAAGGTGCAGAATTCTGAAGGTGAGAAAGTGACCCACTCAGGATATGTTGTACAGTGAGAAGAGAGGAGTTGGGAACAGTGAAGATGAAGAGAACAGCAAAGCCCAAATCACAATGTCTGTATATCCTGCTGAGAAGTGTGGTATTTATTCTAAGGAAAATAGGGAACAATGGGAGTCATATGAACAGAGGAGTGACATAGACATTAGTGTTTATTATCAGGGTGAAAGATCACCTTAGTTATATAATTACAGTGAAGTGAGGTGGGAGCAGGGGTGGAAACAGAAGGCAGGGTTTGGTCAGGAGGCTTGTACAGTTATCTAGTAAAGACATGATGGTGCCTTGAGATGAGCAAAATGGGTAGATTTGGGGGAGATGTAAGGGGTAGAATTAATGGAATATGGTGATTGTCTACTGGGAATGAGAGAGATGGAACACTATAGAAGGACTCTTGGGTCTGTTGTGGGCCATGTGAAAGGAGGCAGCACCATTTAGTGAGAGAGAACAGCGGAGGAGTGATATGTTTGTGGGTACATCATTGAATTCAACTTTGGATGTGTTGACTTGGAATTAAAATGTAAAAGAAAGTGGGGCAATCCCATCTCTGTGTGTGTGTGTGTGTGTTGTTATTGAGAGGGAGTTTGCTCTGTTGCCCAGGTTGGAGGGCAGTGGCACAATCTTGGCTCACTGCAACCTCTGTCTCCTGGGTTCAAGCGATTCTCCTGCCTCAGCCTCCTGAGTAGCTGGAATTACAGGCACACACTACCACACCCAGCTAATTTTTGTATTTTTAGTAGAGATGGGATTCCACCATATTGGCCAGGCTTGTCTCAAACTCCTGACCTGAGGTGATCTGCCTGCCTCCGCATCACAAACTGTTGGGATTACAGGCGTGCCCCACCACGCCCGGTCCCCATTTCTGTTCTGGGTAGTTGTTAGAGAATGTTTCTTATAGGCCAATTATAGAAACAGTATCAAGAAATCTTCTCAGCATTGCTTTTATATTTTAGAACTGTTTCCCAAAGAAAAGCTGACTACTCACAAAAAAAGAGTCGAAGTTTGGGGAGGGGCTTCGTTTTCATTCTCTCCAGGTTGGAAATGAAAAGGTGCATGGGTGAGCAGGTTCAGCTGGCAGTGGAATTTCATTGCCATGAATTGCCAGTGGACCATCTGATCCACCTCCTTGAAGGAGCAGACAGGCTAGGTACTGTGGTGCCCAGGCAGGCTGAGTAGTTAGAAATGTAATCAAGGTCAAAACTGAAGTTAAAGGGTGTGTGGAGGTGGTGATAGAGAGGGTAATCTAGAGAGGAGAATCTGAATGTGTTACCAAATGGAAGGAGTAAAGCAAGTAATATGAGCTGGATTACCAAGCAAGAGACTTGCAGATTCAGAAACCTAAAACAGAGAGGGATGGGTTGGGTTTGCAAGCAAGAGAGGGGCTTTTCTCTCTTGCTTTCACAGGAGAACAGAGGCTGTCCCAGAGAATGAGGCTGATGCTAGAGGCTGTCTTTTGGGCATTCTCAGAGGCATGGTGCTTGCTGCATTCGTGAAGTCAGCAATAGGGCAGACACTTGTGTTTAAGTCCTTAGGTCCCCTTTAGGCCTGGACACTCTTCAATTTTGGGGGTATTTTTACTATTAGAAAGTTATGTCTGACTGCTGCTCTTGGGGGTAAATTACTTGCTTAGGATTTTGAGATAAGGAAGGATGGGTTGAGTGAGGATCTATGGGATGTGTAGGCAAAGCTGGTAGTCAAACTCTAAAGAAGAGTTAAGCATGGGTCTTCTAGGAAATTTCAGGGTTGTGGGAATCCTGCAGGGAAAGATTGAGAATAAACGTTTGGTGTGGGCCTTAGGTGACAGCAGAAACTTGTTGATGTGGCTCTCTGTGAAGTTCCAAGGAGATGCTCTCTTGGGTTGCTGGCCCTAGTAGGGGACTTTATTAGCATTTCTCTTGGAGAAAACTTGATGGGGTAAAAGTACTGAACTTCTGTTATGGGATTTAAAATGCATAGCTTTTCTTTGTTTAGTTATTTGACTATGGAATCCTCTTTTCATGAAGCAATTTAAGGGGCCAGTTTTCCATGAAACATACTTTAAGAAATGCTGTATTCAAAAATAGAGTTATTACTGAAGATCTTGAATCATTGGGAATCTAAAAATATTTTGGATATAGAATGTCTTAAGCACAATGTGCTCAGTATGAATTGCATATGTGATATCACTGACTGACCAACTGGAAGTTGAAGAGGAAGGTTACCCAAGTAACCAAATAACTGAAATTGTTGACAATATTCTTTTGAGAAATAGTACTAGACAATGTAAATCTCACTATGATATTAGTTGTATAGATGTTGTTAGTGATATTTAGGGGCAAGGAGCACCATAAATCCTTTAAAAAAATGTTTTTTGAGATAGAGTCTAGCTCTGTCCTGCAGGCTGTAGTGCAGTGGCACAATCTCAGCTCTCTGCAACCTCTGCCTCTTGGGTTCAAGCAATTCTGCTGCCTCAGCCTCCTGAGTAGCTGGAACTACATGTGCCCACCACCTTGCCTGGGTAATTTTTGTATTTTTAGTAGAGATGAGGTTTCGCCATGTTGGCCAGGCTGGTATCCAGCTTCTGACCTCAGGTGATCCACCTGCCTCGGCCTCCCAAAGTGCTGGGATTATAGATGTGAGCCACTGCGCCTGGCCATAAATCCTTTTTCTAATTCTAAATGGCTTTAGCACATCTTAAGCTTTTACCATTATAGTCATTCTTGTAGGTTAGTATCATTCTAGATAAAAATACCATTATAATTACCAACATCCAAACACCATTTAATATGCCATCTTAAAATATTCTATCATTTTTATTAACTTGGTTAGTAGTCAGAAGAGACAGTACTGCACATAAGTTAACAGGCTCCAACAGTATTCTTTGCAGACTCACCTCTCTGCTTTGTTACCTACTAGCTCTGTCATCTAAGGTAAGTTAACTAACTCCTCTGTACCTAGTTTTCTCGTTATAAAATGAAAACACTATTTTTGAAATGCAGTTCCAGATATTTCTGTGAAGCATGTTGATGCTTTGAAAAAAGATAGTACCAAAGGAAAGAAACTCTTCTTCAAAAATGGAAATCTTGATAATTTGCAATTTTTTCTAGTGTTTCATTGCCAATTGTGTGAGCTGCTTTGAACCCTTTGTAGCCTTTATCTTAATGTGTGCTGGGAAAAATATAATCTATTTTGAAATTCTTGTTTATTCTTCAGAATTCTGAATTAGTATTCTTGATGTTCACTTATACGTATTCTCTTCATCTTTGAGATCACTTCCCTTTTAAAGCAGTAGAAATGGTGTGATATGAGAACTGAACTGTCCCACTGCTTGGGTAGGGTTTGACCATTTGGGAACAATCTAAAATAGTTAGTGTTCATCAATTGGAATAATTCAATGTGCAGGACCAGGATTAAGAACCCAGACTAATAGTTCTTCCTCTTGAAGAGCTCACTCCTGTGAGCTCTTTAAGCTTCTACTTCAAGAAAGGAAGATTAAGGTGGAGAAGTAGTGAGAGATATTGAAGATATGTTATCATATTAACTGGACCCCCATAGCTGAAAATGAGGCTGTTTGTTAACATCTCAAGGTGGCTAGAGAAGCTGTGGCAGCTACCTAAGATATTTCCAATGGAGAGGGGAGATTTGACAAAGCAGGGATAGGAGGCCATTGCAGGGAGGAAGGTAAAGTGCTATTTGCTCTTACCCTAAGGAACCCAGCTCATCCAATGAACTGATTGCATCCATTTTTTTTTTTTGTCTATAATCCCAGTGGAAATAAACTTCTGAATGGCAGGAACTATATACCTTCATTTCTCCTTCAGCTTTGTCTTCTTAGCAATTGGCGTACTGTGACTAATCTTATGTTTTCCCCAGGTATAAAATATAAATAGCAGGTTTGGCTTGCAGGGTGAATTTTCTCAAGCAAAATGATGTAATTATTGTCTTAAAAGAGCATGAAAAAAATGAAGGCAGTAGTTTCTAGATTATGTATAGTTGCTTAAGCTTAATGCTGAGATTATTTTTCAGGTTTAAAAATGGTAAAGATTTACCAAATGGAATGGTAAAGTAGTCGGGAGAACTGATACCATTTTATTCATACATACAAAGTAAACAATACGCTGACTCTTAGACATGGAAATAATCTTGTGGCTTTTTAGGCCAATCATTGCCTCCATCCAAAATAACCCCAAATGGTTACAGTAACCAAGACAGCATCGCACTTGTACAAGAACACAGAGACCAATGGAACAGAATAGAGAACTCAGAAATAAGACCGCACACCTACAACCATCTGATCTTTAACAAACCTGACAAAAACAAGCAATGGGGAAAGCTTTCTCTATCCCATAAGTGGAGCTGGGAGAATGGTTTTAGCCATATACAGAAAATCAGAACTGGACAACTTCCTTACACCATATACAAAAGATTAAAGACTTACATGTAAAGCTCAAAACTATAAAAACCCTAGAATGAAACCTAGTACATACCATTAAGGACATAGACATGGGCAAAGATTTCATGACAAAGATGTCAAAAGCAATTGCAACAAAAGCAAAAATTGATAAATGGGATCTAATTAAACTAAAAAGTATCTGCACAGCAAAAGAAACTATCAACAGAGTAAACAAAACAACCTACAGAATGGAAGAAAATTTTTGCAATCTATTAATCTGACAAAGGTCTCATGTCTAGCATCTATAAGGAACTTAAACATATTTACAAGAAAAAAAAACAACTCCATTAAAAAGTGGGCAAAGGACATGCACAGACACTTCTCAAAAGAAGACATACATGTGGCCAACAAATGTATGAAAAAAAGCTCAGCATCTCTGATCATTAGAGAAATGCAAATCAATACCACAATGAGATACCTTCTTATACCAGTCAGGATGGCTATAATGACAGAGTCAAAAAACAGATGCTGGCAGCATTGTGCAGAAAAAAGAAATGCTTTTACACTGTTGGTGGTTGTGTAAATTAGTTCAACCATTGTGGAAACAGTTGGTGATTCCTCAAAAGACCTAGAGGCAGAAATACCATTTGGCCTAGCAATCCCATTACTGAGTATATACCCAAAAGAATAGAAATTGTTTTATTATAAAGACACATGCATGTGTATGTTCATTACAGCACTATTCATAATAGCAAAGACATGGAATCAACCTAAATGCCCATCAGTGATAGACTGGGTAAAGAAAATGTGGTACATATACACCATGGAATACTATGAAGCCATAAAAAGGAACAAGATCATGTCCTTTGCAGGGACATAAGTAGAACTGGAGGCCATTGTCCTCAGTAAACTAATGTAGGAACAGAAAACCAAATACTGCATGTTCTTACTTATAAGTGGGAGCTAAATGATGAGAACACATGGACCCATGATGGGGAACAACACACATTGAGGCCTGTCGGAGGACAGGATGTAGGAGGAGGGAAAGGATCTTGAAGAATCGCTAGTGGAGGATGGGCTTAATACCTAAGTGAGGGGATGATCCATGTAACAAACCACCATGGCACATGTTTACCTATGTCACAAAGCTTCATATCCTGCACATGTACCCCTGAACTTAAAACAACAGTTGGAAATAAAAAATAAAAAAACAACCCAAAATGATAATCTTAGAAAAAGTCTTATTTTTAAATATTTCAGTAAGTGAAGTTTTATAAACTACTTGGGAAATTTTAATTTTTATTCATAATTTTCTTCATTTTCCAAAGTAATTGAGGCTCCCCTTGATAATTAATTTCATTTTTTTTTAAATCCTGGAAACCTGTGAATTAATTTCACTTTTAATTAATGAAGTTTACTTTTCTGATTGCTTTTTTATTTAAAAAAGGCTAACTTGGCTCACAGATCTGCAGGCTTATAGGAAATATGGTGCTGGCATCTGCTTGGCTTCTGTGAAGGCCTCAGGAATGTTGCAATCATGGCAGAAGACAGAGGGGAAGCAGGTGTCTCACGTGGTAGAAACAGGAGCAAGAGAAAGTCAGGGGAGGTGTCACATACTAAAAACAAAAATGAAAACAAAAATGACATGTCTCCTGAGAGCTCGCTCACTATCATGAGGACAGAACCAAGCCATGAGGGATCCACCCCCATGACCAGAATGCCTCCTATCGGGCCCCATCTCCAACACTGGGGATTACTATTCAACATAAGATTTGATGAAGACCTATATTCAGACTATATCATTCCACCCCTGTGCCCCTAAATCTTGTGTCCTTCTCACATTGCACAATAAAATCATGCCTTCCTAGTTGTTCCCCAAAGTCTTAACTTGTTCCAGTCTTAACTCAAAAATCCAAAGTCCAAAGTGTCATTGAAGACAAGGCAAGTCTCTTCCACCTATGAAACTGTAAAATGAAAAAGCAAATTATTTGCTTCTAGGACATAATGGCGATGCAGGCATTGGGTAAAAATTTCCATTCACAAAGGGAGAAATTGGTCAAAAGAAAGGGGCTACAGGTCCCGTGCAAGTTCAAAATGCAATCATTAAACCTTCAAGCTTCAAAATAATCTTATTTGACTCCAAGTCCCAGATCCAGGGCTCACTGCTGCAAGGGGTGGGCTCCGAAGGCCTTCAGCAGCAATGCCACAGCAGCTCTGCAGGGTGCAGCCCCTGCGGGGGCTCTTATAGATTGCTAAGTGTCTGGGCCTTTTCCAGGTGCAGGATACAAGCTGCTTGTGGATCTGCCATTATGGATTCTGGAGGACAGTGGGCCCTTCTCACAGTTCCACTAGGCAGTGCTCCAGTAGAGACTCTGTTTAGGGTCTCCAACTCCATATTTCCCCTCTACACACCCTTGGTTGAGGTGCTCTGTGGGACCTCTGCCCCTGCAGCAGGCTTCTGCCCAGGCACCCAGGTTTTCTCATACACCGTCTGAAATTGAGGTGGAAATTGCCGAGCCCCACCACTGTTACACTCTGCACCTACCTACAGGCATAACAGCTTGTGGAAGCTGCCAAGGCTGATGATGGCTTATGCTCCCCAGAGCATAGTGGCCCCAGCTGTGTGTGGAGCCCTGTGAGCTGAGGCTGGAGTGGGAATGGCTGGGAATGTGGTGAGCAGTGTCCCGAGGCTGTGCAGGGCTACAGGGCCCTGGCTATGGCTCACAAAACAATTCTTCTCTCTTAGACCTCTGGGCCTGTGAAGGGAGGGTCTGCCTCTGAGATCTCCGAAACGTGGGCCTTTCCCCATCATCTTTGGTATTAGCACTTGCCTCCCTTTAGTTATGCAAATTTCCCTAGTAAGTGATTACTCCACAGCCTGCTTGAATTCCTCCCCTGAAAATGCCTGCTTTCTCTGCCACATGGCAGACTGCAAATTTTCCATACTTTTATGTTCTGCTTCCCTTTTCAATATAACTTCCAACTTTAAGCCATTTCTTTGCTCCTGCACCTGAGCATAGGCTGTTAGGAGCAGCCTGCCTCTGACACTTCTTGAACACTTTCTAATGAGAAATTTCTTCCACCAGATACCCTAGGTCATCACTCTCAAGTTCAAAAGTCCACAGATCCCTAGGGCATGAACAGACTGCAGCCAAGATCTCTGCTAAAGCATAACACACGTGACCTTTGCTCCCAGTAAGTTCCTCATTTCCATCAGAGACCTTGGCGGCCTGTCCTTCACTGTCCATATCACTTTAAGCATTTTGATCACAACCGTTTAACCAGTCTCTATAAAGTTCCAAACTTTCTCTCTTCTTGTCTTCTTCTGAACCCTCCAAACTCTTCAAACTCCTGCCTGTTACCCAGTTCCAAAGATGCTTCTGTATCATCAGGTGTCTTTATAACAGTGCACCACTACTCAGTACCAATTTTTGTACTAGCCTATTCTTGTATTGCTATAAAGAAATATGTTAGAAATAAGGCTCAGAGTTGTAAGGAAAATGAGCACTTAGACAAAGGATTTCTCAGCAAAGCAAATTTACTCCTGCACAGGAGGGAGTCTCCCATATGGCTGGTTGCCACGAGAGCACACAGAACAAAGGAGAGTAGAAGTTTTTATTTCAATTAGACTCCTGCCCCTGTGTCCTTTCCCCATTGGCTGGGGTCAGACCGCACAATTTAAACTAGACCCGATTGGCTAAACATTTAAACTTTCTTAGATAAGGTGGACACGTGATGGGAGAGAGGGGAGAGGAGGAAGGTGCCGTCTAGTCTTTCCTCAAATAAAGGAATGTGAGCTGTGCCGATAAGGCCACTGGTGCTGTGGCATGCCTGGACATGTAGTAAAGTCAGAAAGAAGAAAAAGAGAAGAAAGAGAGAGGGTTGTGGCAACTGGGAATTAAAGAATAAAAGGGTGAGCAGGCTGTTTGAAGAGAAACCTTGCCATAGCTCACAAAGCACGTAAGATTTGGTAATTTGTAAAGAACAGAGGTTTAATTGGCTCATAGTTCTGCAGGCTTTACAGGCATGTGCTTGGCTTCTGAGGAGTCCTCAGGAAGTTACAATCACAGCAGAAATTGAAGGGGGAGCAGGCATCTCACATGGTGGAAGCAGGAGCAAGAGAGATGGTTCTTTATTTGGGACCTGCATCATTCTTCATTTTCTCCCAAATACCTACACAGTGATGCTACATGCTCCAAATGTATTATGGAATTGTATAAAAGAATAAAAAGCCTCAAATATTTTCCTTATAATCAGACTGGATGTGTGCATTATATTAAGGGTTTATAATCCAGACTGGATGTGTGCATTATATTAAGGGTTTATAATCCAGACTGGATGTGTGCATTATACTAAGGATTTAACTTGTTGAGGAAAGCGGTAGTATCATTTTCCAGCTCTTCTATTTAATATTCTATATTGGAATGGGGTCTAAAAGGTAGAGGCATCTGTTTTTTATTTGTTTGTTTTCCTATGCTAGAATCACATGCTTCTTTGACTATCAGTGGTAGAGATGGAACCAGGCCAACCACATATGGGGGGCAGATCTGGGACCTCCTGGTATGACCCATCAGTAGATCAGTTAACAGTAAGCACATGATTGAATAATTCAATAATACTGTCCTAATTAAGAATCCAGGGCCAGGTGCAGTGGCTCATGCCTGTAATCCCAGCAGTTTGGGAGGCCAAGGTGGGTGGATCACTTGAGGTCAGGAGTTCGAGACCAGCCTAGCTGTAACGGTGAAGCACCATCTCTGCTAAAAAATACGAAAATTAGCTGGATGTGGTGGCGCACACCTGTCATACCAGCTACTCTGGACGCTGAGGCACAGAATGGCTTGAACCTGGGAGGTGGAGGTTGCAGTGAGCTGAGATTGCGCCACTACACTCCAGCCTGGGTAACAGAGCAAGACTCTGTCTCGAAAAAAAAAAAAAAATCCAAGAAGAAAACTCTTCAATTCTGCAAATGCTGAAGAGTTCTAATAATTATTTGAGTATTTTTTGCTGGACTTTGTATCACAGGTACTTTACAGTTATGGCATTCAAATTTGCTATTTATTGCAAGAAACATTTTAGAATGTTTATCATTTTTATTCTCATTTTGAAGATGAGGAACCCTGTAAGGATGTGATTTATGACATTTGTGAATTCAAAGGCTCATTTCTACATTCTATTATTCACACTATTAATTTAAGATATTTGGGTAATTTGAAAAGGAAATAAAAAAAGGCATTTCACACAAACACTAACATATCTGGTAGTAATTACCTTCTGAAAAATGTTCATTCCTGGGGCTGTGTGGTTTTAGACCCTTCATATTTAGGCATGTTCAGTGGGATCACAGAAAGTATAATTAGGGGAGTGGCCATATTCTTCCCTGTTCATTATTTCATTTAGGATTTGCTAGTTGTTAAACAGAGGTTAGAATACATAGAACATATGCATCCAACTTTTAAAAATCTGAAAACCACAACGAACAGAGTCATTCCTGAATAATTGCGATTAAACAAATATGAGGGAAAAATTAAAGTTCTCAGTTTGACATTAAACATTCAAAATAAGGAATATGTTCTCTCTATTTTTTCTTTGTTGAGACAGTCTCTTGCTCGGTCACCCAGGCTGGAGTGCATGAGGCACGATCTGAGCTCACTGCAGCCTCTGCCTCTTGGGCTCAAGTGATACTCCAACTTCAGTCTCCCAAGTAGCTAGGACCACAGGCGTGAGCCACCACACTGGGCCGATTTTTGTAGAGATGGGGTTTTGCCGTCTTGCCCAGGCTGGTCTCGAACTCCTGGGATCCAGTGACTCACCTACTTCGACCTCCAAAAGTGCTGGGATTACAGGCGTGAACTACTAGACCTGGCCCCAAATATGTTCTCTTACTCTGTTCTTCAACGTTTCTGGACATTGCTTCCTTTTATATTTGTTCAATGGAAAACCAGAGCGAAGAAACAGAACTCAGACAGTCACCAGTACCTATAGAATGACTGCTAGGGTCAGAACTTGGTCTTGATGCTCAGGGGAACTGTGAAGAAACCAAGTTCCAGGTTCTTACAAACAATAGAATCTGCTCTCTAATGGGGAGTAGGAATAGACTGAACAAATAGAAATCTTTTGACATTACTATTGCTCTGCAAAGTGGGACGAGATGATTCTGTAAGGCAAGGACCGGGAAGGCCCAGGAAGAGAGGCAGCAGCATGGAAGCTTCTCAACCATGGAAGGAGAAGCAGACAAATTCTGAGTCAAAGGTATGTGTTAGTCTGAGGTGAACTCTCTTCTAATTCCAGAAATGAAACTGGAACTTTCATTTACAGAGTCTTGGCTCTTTAAATGAGTATTTATGAAAGGACACAGTCTACCACAGTGTGTAGAAACGTTGCTGCCAAGTCTCATATCTCCAAGATAAAGGAAGGTTCTCGAATTAAAGACGCTTCATTGGTTCCAGTTTCTTACCATTCAGATCAGTTTTATGCCCACCAGAAGGGAAGAAGATGGCTGGAATTGTTTCAACATTTGAAAGATTCTTGGGGAAAGGAGCCCTTTCTTGTCCAGTGAGAGGAGGGACAGCACGTCCATCAGCCAGTCAGTGGGTAGTTGGGCAGTGGTATAGACTGGCCATGGTTCTCTTGAAGGCTGGTTTGTAGAGGTGGCCCTTGGCATCTCCTTTTATAAGATCCATAGATGTAACCCTGACCCTTATCTAACTGACCAGTTAGTCAGTAGCTGGACTATCCGGTTGAAAAACAACTTCAAATCCCTTTAAAATTTGTAGCTAAATAATAGTTGCACACATATATCAAATAATGCATTTGGGCTTAAATTCAGACTTCTGTAAAATAATAAAGCTGCATTAGCTGCAACTACTATAACTTCAACTACTTTAGAAAGCAGTCTGTTGATCAAAGAAAGGAATTAAATTTCCTTACAAAGCATCAGTTTCTAGGGTCCTAACAGACAGTATGGTGAGCTGAGTGGGTTTTCTTCCTGGGACCAGAGAGTACTTATGACCCAACAATGTGTTAAGAATTAAGAGCAGTTAGAGAAAAAGAGGGACTGCTTGGCAGAAAACATCACCATCCTTAGTTTTGAATTTTCAGTGGGTATCAGGAGAAATTTGAAGTTGTGTTCTGGAAAGCGTTCAGAAATGACACTTGATACAGGTAAATTTTGCTGCAGTTTAGAGGAATCCAGTGCAAAGGAATGTGATGTGGAGATATGTAGATATTAGGTTTTTAGGGTAGAGGGGACATAGGTAACACTCTTTCCATTTTACAGATGGGAAAATGCTATGATTTGAATGTGTCTCCCAAAGGTAATGTGTTAGGAACTTAATCTTCAATGCAAGTGTTGAGAGGTGGAACTTGTAGCAGGTGATCAGGTCCTGAGGGTTCTGTCCTCATGAATGGTTTAATGCCACTATCACTGGAGTGGGTTAGTTATAGAGGGAGTGAGCTCCTGATACAAAGGCTGAGTTCAGCTCCCTTCCTCTGACTCTCTCTTGCTCTCCCACCTTTTCCATGGGATGATGCAGCACGAAGTCCCTTGCGGATGTGTGCTCCTTGATCTTGGACTTCCCAGCCTCCTGAACTATAAGAAATAAACCTCTGTTCTTTATAGATTACTCTGTCTCAGGTATTCTGTTACAGCAGCACAAAAATGAACTAAGACAGAAAACTAAAGCTCAGAGAGGTTAGTTCTATTTCCTGGGGTTTTATGGCTAATGAGGATGGATCTGGGGCTTAAACCAGGGTGTTTCTGATTTCAAAACCCATTCTTTTATTCTGAAAATAATCAGGTAAATATAACAAATATAGGAGAGGAAACAATTGTAGAAATCTAACAATGGATTTAGAAATAGAGAAACAAATTTGCTTAAGAAAATTGAAAGTGATATCATACACAACATTGGGGAAGAATTTCTCTATGGACATTCACTGCAATTGCTAGATATTAACTTAGTTTACATTAGGAAGATTTAATGTGTAAAGAGTGTTTCTCAAACTTGAGTAATGTACAGACCCCTTATTATTTCCATTCATTTTCATTATTAAGAGATGCTTTTCTTTTTCGACTTTTTATAATTAAGCAAAAGATGGTCATTTATGTGGTTCCAAATTCTAAACCGTTTATATAAAATTCAAAACTAATTTAACTCCATGTTCATCCCTGCCCCGTCTAATTTTTTTCTCATAGAAACAAGTTTGTATTTGTTTTGATTTATTCTTTGTTATTTCTTCTTGAAAATCTAATTATATATTTACATTAATATTCCTCTTCACCTTTCTTGCGAAAAAACCTGCTATACCTTATTTTTTGTTTGTTTTGTTTTTGTTTTTTTGAGACAGAGTTTTGCTCTTGTGCCCAGGCCTAAGTGTAATTTCATGATCTCGGCTCACTGCAACATCCACCTCCTGGGTTTAAGCAATTCTTCTGTCTTAGCCTCCTGAGTAGCTGGGATTACAGGCACGTGCCGCCATGCCCAGCTAATTTTTATATTTTCAGTAGAGACGGGTTTTCGCCATGTTGGCCAGGCTGGTCTTGAACTCCTGACCTCAGGTGATCTGCCTGCCTTGGCCTGCCAAACTGTTGGGATTACAGGCTTGAGCCACTGTGCCCGGCCTATTGTTTTTAACTTGACAATACATCTTGGAGATCACTCCTTATTAGCATGCAGAGATCTTGCTCATTCCTTTTTACAGTTGCATAGCACTCCACTATGAGCATACCCTTGTTTATTCAGCCATTTCCCGTTCATGGACATTTGAGTTCTTTCTGATCTTTCACTATTATAAACAGTGCAGCAGTAAATATCTTCGTGCACAGTCACTTCATATTTTTCTTGTTTATCTTTGGGGTATATTCCAAAAAGTAGGTTTGGGATAGATGCCAAAAGGCAAAGGTACAGGAAAATTCCCTCCATGTGGAACTGCACAGTTTTGCATTTCCATCAGTATTGATTATTTCTTTCCTGCACTTGCCATAGAGAATGTTCTCAAGCTTCTGATTTTAGGACAGACCTCTCTTAAATGGGAACAACTATTGTGGACTCCCAGTGTTGACTTAAGTGATGTTAACTATTATATTACTTACATGTGAGAAAATGTAAAATTATATATAAGTTCTTTATGCTTGTAGTTTTTATGAAAGTACACAACTAAAGCAAATATACATATTAAATATAAATAAACTAGAAAGCAATACAATTTGTATTAACAACATCAATATAATAAATGATATTATTTTTCTAAATGAAATGGCCACTTAAGAATGTGACTATGGCCGGGCGCAGTGGCTCACGCCTGTAATCCCAGCACTTTGGGAGGCTGAGGCGGGCAGATCACGAGGTCAAGAGATCGAGACCATCCTGGCCAACATGGTGAAACCCCGTCTCTACTAAAAGTACAAAAAATTAGCTGGGCGTGGTGGCGCGTGCCTGTAATCCCAGCTACTCGGGAGGCCGAGGCAGGAGAATTGCTTGAACCTGGGAAACGGAAATCGCAGTGAGCCGGGATCGCGCCACTGCACCCCAGCCTGGTGACAGAGTGAGACTCTGTCTCAAAAAAAAAAAAGAATGTGAATATGCTGTTGATTGTTGTGACACTGTTTTTAAACATTGTGTACGCATATGCACAATATTATGAGCCAGGTGTGTTGGTCAAGATCCTTTGAGTTACAGGGACAGAAAAACTCGCTCAGCAAGGAAACAACAACCCCGTTTTGTACTATTTTGGATCGCAAACACATAATTGGGAAGGTGAAATCATAATTTAAGAAATAAATGAACTCAGGGGTTACAATTATTTCATTTAAATTCTCTACTTCTGCCCCTGGTCTTATGCATGATAGCTTCATTCTCAGATGGACTTTCTCTCTCTCTTTATCCAACTAATAGCAAAGATGACCCATAGGTAGCTCCAAGCCAATATCATCTTTACAGATCAAGTTCATCCCAGAAATATAAGCGCCCCTTGTTCCCTCCCAAATCCAAAGCCCCTACCGAAAAGGACACTGATTGGCTTGGTTGGAGCATATGTCCTCCTTTGAACCAATCACAGAATCTTCTCAGTAGCCAGCCTAGGTCATATGCCCAACTTAATGGGAAGAAAGATAGCTCTCTTGATTTTCAGCCCTACCAAAAATCCCAAAAGAAAGGCCTGCAAGACAGATAACACTGACAGATATCCATGCCATTTTGAAATGACTTAAATTTTCTACTACTTTTCTCTACTGAAACTACTGGAAAAGCTTGATGTAGTATGCCATTGTGTGACTTGTCCTTCATGTGATGAAAATTCATCATCTGCACATTAAGCATACTTTTTTTTAGTGGGACTATACCACTGGAGGTAGAATTACTTGAAAAAAACATAGTCACTGAAATGACATGATAGTTCTCTGTTCTAAAGTGTCGTTCAGAATACACTTACCTGATTTTAATAGGAACTGTCATAACAATGAGAACCCAAGATTAAAATGTTCTTAAAGATCCAGAATCCACCCCCCTCCAATTTGTGCAGATGCCATTTGAGGATTAACTCTTTAAAACATGGATAAAAATGGAATACTTTCATTAATGTAGTTTTCTAATGATTTGAATGTTTTTTAATGTGCTGATAAATTTAATATAAAATTGATGTGTTATTGGTATTTAACCTACAATTTATAAAAGCAAATACATATAAAATGAAAACAAACATAAACATACAACTGTATAGCAAGTGCAACACTTATACCCTCAAGAGCTTTCTCTGTATGTATATCTATATTTATATATCCTCAAATATATATATATAGATATATATTAAACCATCTGTTTTTAAAGCTCGTTGTACCCACTTATCTTAGTTTATTCATTCTGCTGTAACAAAGTACCATAAAGTGGGTGGCTTATAAACAAAGAAAGTTATTTCTCAGTTTTGGACGCTTAGAAGTCCAAGGTCAATAGCCAGTCATGTGGCACACACCTGTAATCCCAGCTACTCAGGAGGCTGAGGTGAGAGCATCACTTGAACCCAGGAGGCGGAGGTTGCAGTGAGCTGAGATTGTGCCACTGCCCTCAGGTCTGGCTGACAGAGCAAGATCAAGTTGCCAGTAGATTCAGTCTCAGGTCAGGGCCTATTTCCTGGTTCACAGTTGATGCTTGCTTTCTGTGTCCTGACATGGTGGAAGAGTCAAACAAGTTTCCTCTGGCTTATTTTATAATGGCACTAATCCCATTTGTGAGGGCTCTGCCCTCATGACCTAATCACCTTGAAAAAAGACCCTACCACCTGATACCTTCACACTGGAGATTAGATTTCAACATATGAATTTTGTGGGGGACACAAACATTCAAACCATAGTACCACTTCAGGATGCGATGGACAGAGATGAAAAAGAAGTTACTGATTTTGCTCAGGTACCGAAGTCATGGAACTGGAATCACTTTGTTAATTCAGGAAGTACTTCTCATGTCCCTGGCCTTAGTCTACCTCTGCTGGCCAAAGTTTTCTCACAGACAAGAAGGGCAGGTGGAATATCATCTCCATAAATCATTGGCAGCTTTACTGGTTTATAAAGACATGGTCTTTAGAGCCGGAGGAATGAGAAAATGGATGAATATGGAGGTTAGTTTAAGATAGAAAACCTTTATTTTCTTACGAATTTTGACGTTTAAGAAAAGACAGCTTCCCCCCATAAGAACAGATCTGGTGAAATGGTAAAAGATGGAAAGCCAGCTATGTAGGAGGTATAAAGATGTGAGTCACTTTGTTTTGATACATCAAGTCTCTACCTAATGTTAGAAGGAATTTTTAGAGAAATGGAGGCATAGCTACAAATGAACTAGAAAGAAACCCTATGTATTTGCTTTATAAAGAAACTGTGACTTTGAGGACAGCTTTTACATTTAGGGAAAAAAAATTACATGGGAAAAATTGTCACCAGCAGCACACAAGCTATAGTGAAATGACTGAAAACGCTGAAGTGACTGAGCTCAAGAATATGAAGATATCAAGATACTTCTTTGCAAACGTGTCCCTTGTAGATGAAAAGTGTAAAATACCAAATCTTGGGGTAAAATCAACTTTGTGAAAGACTCACTTCCATGTAAGTGTTTGTACCTTCTCAATGGGCTCGAATTTTGTGGGTGAATGTTATTAATGTTAATGGGACTTAGGTATACAAATCCTTCTCTGTGTCACTGGGAGATGGGAACTCTTAGTATGCAAAGTCTCTGCTGAAATCAAAGGCAATTTGCATAAGGTCCACATCGGTTGCTTAATGCATAGTGTAGCTGGCATCCAGTGCATGCTGAAGTGCACCATAAAAACCTCAAACACAAAATGGCTCCATGCATTAATGCTGCTTAGGAAAGTGCTAGCTGTTAAATACTTCCCCAGTATTAAATATCTTGATATTTATTCTTAAGTAAGAATTTAAAAAATACTTATCATCACACTGCAGTTGATATGCAAATTTGAAAGCAACATTTCAGAAGGAAGCAAAATAATGCCACCAAACTGTTTATAAATGCTTCCATTTAGAAATGGCTTGCATCATATAAGAGTTAACTCCAATTCTCTCATACCAGTTAAATAATTATTTCATCAAATGGAATTGAATCTTAGTTTCTCAGTTTGCACAGAGAAGAAAATTCAAAAGAAGAATCAGAAATTAAATTGAAGTTCAGGCAATGCGTTTTGAGGTGAAAATAATAGTAATATGTGGCTGGTATTTTCAAAGCTTGGCTTTAATATTTTAAATTTATTTTTATTTTAAAGCTGCAACAGTGTTTTCCAGCAGGTGTCACTGCAGGCAAATATAAAATGACAAATACATCATTCCCACAGCTTGTAGCCAATGGTTTCTTGAGAAAAAGATTTATATTCAGACTTCTCAATTATGATTTTGTTTCTGGTGTTGTCACTGTTGTTAATATTAGTCTCCTAGCATAATTTTCTGTTCTTATTGATGCATTCACAATGCAGTAACAGTATGCAGTTGGATGAACAGAAGCAGTAGTGTGCACTGTATGTTCCATCCAGTTTTGGGGTAGAACTTTTATCATTTATAGAAAAGAATCCTGGAATCTTGAAAAGTCTATCTAATTAAGACATATTTTAATTATGAAGTCTCTGGGGGATTTTTTCTGATAGTCTTAATAAGAAATTTCTGATTTTTATGGTTTCTATATAAACTTTGTTTAAAAAAAAAACTCTAAAGTTTTATCAAGAAGGAAAAGCTTTATAAGTATTAAGCAACACCACTTATCATTAGTCTGGGTTGGGTAAGTGAAAGGGAAGGAAGAACAGTAATAATATTACTGGTTACCTTGAAATTATACTTCAATAGTTGGATTAGAATTGAAGTCACATTATTCAGCCTGCAAAGAACGTTTCATTAGTTCCCAGAGAAACCATTTCTGAACATATTATCTCAAGGAAATCCAGAGAATCCATTATTTCTCTTGCCCCCTTCTTTTTAGTATGCACCACACAGAGATAGGGAAGCAGAATGATAAGGTACTAGCAGGAGAATTTTCCAGGAGTTATTTTGCTGATTTCAAAGTTTTCCTATTTCCTGGTAGCCATGAGCATCTTGGCATAGTGTTCAGAGCTCCTAAGGAACTGTTCAGTCTGCATATATAGACTAGACTTGGCTGCTGACAATTTGACATGTGCAGATAGATTTTTAAAAAATGTATACAAGAGAAAGTGCTTTAAAATACCCTTCTCATCTCATGCCCTATATGAAAGGCCCATATAATTGAAAAAAAAAATGTTTTGTCCACTTGATTCTTAGGAGAAGAAAGTTTTATTCCATGCATCCAAGCAGGTAAGCAAAAATACTAATTTCTCCGTTTTATATTCAACTCACAAACTCTCAGGGAAATTGCTGGTTCCTGTGACTACAGTTCTGAATCCCAAAATAGGATCCACATCTCCTGACTCACTTCTTTCCCCTAGAACACGTTGCCTAAAATAGAGTTGTTTTTTAGAATCCGAAAACATGTTTTCCTTTTAATAATGTCAGCGTTTACCGAGCCCCAACTCTATATCTGGATTATGCTAAGTACTTTGTGCATGTTTCTCTCAATTAATTTTCTCCTTGCTCCCCTTTCCTGTGATGTAGGTACTATCATTCCTTTTATACTGACACAGGAACAGATTCAAAGAGAATAACTTGCATGGGATATTGCAGCCGGCAAGCACGGAGAAGGGGCCAGATTTGGGTCTTTCCAAATCCAAAAGCCTTTTTTCTTAACCTGTATACTCCCACAGCAAAAATTATACATTATTTAGGATAACAAGCTATCCTTGGGAAGTTACACAAAAGAAACCAAGGCACTTTTCCTGTATTATGTGTGGTTTAGGTTAGAACCAGCCTCATCTTGTTCAAGGTGTTTCAGCTACAGCCCTGTACAGTACTGGCTGTGTTCAGAATAATGCCTGCAATTCCTAATGATGTTTCCCTGATTTCACTTATTAAGCAAAACCATATTTCTATACATTTAAAGTAAGATTCTTAACAAAATCAAAGGCTCTTCTGGGAAAAGAGAATAACTAGAAACTTTGAGCATTGTAAACCTCACAGCCTATTGCATTTTAAGAAAGTGTAGTCAATATAGTGAAAGAACCTCAAAGAACTACTCATAGTTCAGTTTGCAACATGTTAGAACATTTCCATTTGAGGCTTTTTGGAGAGGCATTTGGACTGTAACTGCAATGAAGTGAAGAGTTTACAGTGGATTTAAAGTCAGAGAGTCTTGGGTTAAAATCTTTACTCTGTCACTTTTCCTGAACCTCAGTTTTCTCATCTCTAAAATGGTGACTAATAGAAAAATAGCGGCAGCCATGTATCAGTGGTGTTTGTTAGGTAGTAAGCAACATTCTAAGTGCCACAGGCATGTCTCACTTTATGTTCATAGAGCTCTCTACACAATGCATGCCACATATTAGAAAGTCAGTTTTTTTTGCTTGTTTCATTTTGTTTTTGAAAGGAGGACAGGGACTCTCACAAGTTCATCTTTAACATTATAAAGGAAACAAAGAATCTGACTTAAAACTAGGAGTCTGTGTTAAGGAATCATTGGATATTTGCATTTTATTTTCTCATTTTCCTATTAGTTCATTCATTCTCACTTAATTGGCATGCTTTTCTCACCTATCACGACCAGTTTACTACTTTTTCAGGAGCCTGTTTTCTGGTCCACCTTCTTGTTTTCCCATGTTATTTCCTTCGAAAGCCTCATGGCCTCTCTTCTCCTGGGTCTCAGGCACTGGAGGGTGGGGCTTGCTGCCTGTAGGTGCTCCCTGGACCCAGTACTCCCACATCAGGATTGGGAGTTACTGCTTCTGGTAGGAATAAAGTTACATTCAAGCATGCATGTGCACATGCACGCACACGCACACCCACAAACCTAACAAGTTAAATCACATATAAGAGTTATAGTAAAATCATTAAAATGAATTTACAAGTTTATGTAAAATATCAAACTTTTCAAAAGATAATGATTTATTGTGTCAATGGTGGCATGTGCTCTTTGAAGAATACTGGGAAAATATAGAAAGTATTTAGAGAGAAATCATGTCAGTAACAGAAATAGTAAGTAACATTGTATTCTTGCTTTCTAAATATCCTTAACTTGATGCATGTGATTTTGTATCTTCTTAGAATATGCTTTTTTTAATACTAAATAACTACTATAGATTGACATTAAAAGAAAAAAGACATTTGAAGTCTCCTGTGATTCACAACAGTAGAACATGGCACTCTTACTTGACAAAGGAGAAGCCACTGCAGAAAGTGATTTCAGTCCAAAATGGTGCTTCTAGCAATATTTGAATACAACAATTATCCAACTGTCTCTCCTAGAGCTTATAGACAAATCAGGAGGCTCTTGCAGCCACTGAAGAGATAATGAGGGGTAAGCCGATGTGGAGGCCATTTGGACCAGAGGAGGTTGTATGCTGGGCAGAGTGGGGGATTCCTAGCATCTGGGTCTTGCAGGGTGGTGGTCAGGAGCTGGGATAGTACAGCTACAGCCTGTGTGCTGGAGAACAAAAATCATGAAGCAATAACTCTGTAAGAGTAGTTACGCTTTGAAACATAGTAGATACAATGAGCTCAAGCTCAATAGAAGAGTTAAGGTAACAAACATGCTTGCTCTCTGGTATTAGGAGGTTTTTAAAGGCTACAGATGTTAAGACTTCTCTGAAGCCTTGAAACACTTGGGTAAACACAACAGAAAGATGTCAACGTACCTGCGCCTGTGGTTATTTGGTGCTGGAACCCAGAGTGTGAAGTGTTTAAGGCTTTAACTTCAAAAGAAGATGGAAAAATGAAATTAAAGTGGATTAATAATGGCTGAAGTTTAATGGTAATACTGAATTTAAATTTCTTTCAGCTTTGCCCTAAGTTGCATATGTCTCTTTCTTCTGCATTGTGTGTCTCCAATTACTTTTCCACACAGCACACAAAATAATGTTGTAAAGAAGTAAATCAGGTCCCATCACTTGCCTGCTTCCAGTTTTCCTAAATGACTTCAGGGATGCGGCTGCTTTGACCCTCCTCTCATCATCCTCAGCTCCAGCGACCTTTCTGAACCTCCCTGGGCTGCTCCAATCTCAGTTGTGCCTCTCCAACCCCTTCCTCTGGTTAATGTCAGTTCTCAGCTTGTTGTCACTGCATCCTGGAAAAAGATAGACACAAGCCCCCAAAAGGATAGATGCACAGTGTTCATTTAAGAAGGAACAAGTTTTCCCAGATCGCCAGGTACTTGCAGTGATCTGTGTGGCCAGGCAAATATTTATGATAATTTACAGACAAACATATGTATAGGTTTACACACACACACACACACACACAGAGAGAGAGAGAGAGAGAGAGAGAGAGAGAGAGAGAGAGAGAGAGGGAGAGAGAGAATAGCATTTCCAGGAGCACAAAGACCTTCGCTTTTTAAAATGACTTGAAACGAAAACTAGATGAGCAAATCAGTGAAGCTGAAAGTAGTATTTGTGAATTGTAGGTAGCCAGCTGAGGTTAGATCAGCAACATGTTTACATGGTATTAAAATGAGTAGAGGGTATGCTGGTAAGGAAGAAAAAGCAGTACGGAGTTTGTAGAGATATTTGCTGCAAGATTTTAATGTGAATCTTGGTAAACATGACTCCTCTGAGGAAAATGCCTGAGAGGATGTCCCATGTATCTGTTTATTTCCTTCAACCATGTATCTTCCTTCATACAAAAAAACAGAAAACAAAACAACAACAAAAAAAACACAAAAAACTTAAAGCAGCTTTTGACTTCCCCAGAACTGGCGTTAAGCATAAATTATTTTTCTAAAGAAGAAATGAGGAAAGATTGGTGTTGGAAACACATGGGTAACCATTTGGAGAGCCCTGTGCTGTAGTGGACCCATCCATCATTCATCTTTCCATCCATCATTGGCCCCAAATGTATTACATACCAGTTAAATTCCAGATGCTATGCTAAGGGCTGGGCATTCCAGGACAAATATTCTTTCCCACTGTGGGGGATGAACTTAAGCTATGCAACAGTCTCTTGTTATAAAATAATGATTAGACTGAGAAGGAAGACAGGAAAGAAACCCTTCCTTCTTCCTTTAGTGCTCATTTCCTCACCCTGTCTGTGAAAACAAAAAGTAAGTCTTAATGTGAGAGATTTCCACTGCCTCTAAGCACAACACCCAAAGTAAAGTTAGGGTTCAGACACAGTTTATTAAATGAGTGAATAAGTCAACATACAAGTTACTGTGTCCCAAAGGCTTCAGGAATCCAAATCTGAGAATATAATGGTGACGTTTTCTCCTGTAAAGTCAAAGTATAATCAATTAAATAACCTTTTCAGAAGGGAGCAGAGGGCAGATGTCAAGTTGAGAGCTTCTGTGATTAGCTTTCTTCCCCACTCAGACCATCTAATCCTTTTCTGCTAAAGGGCACCCCGGGCCACCCCTGTTGGGCCTTCTCCTTAACCTGTCCCATCTCCTGCCACTTGTCACATTTCATCTCAACCCTCAGTCCTCAGCCAGTTTTGTTGCGGTCCTGAACTTCCAAACACCCTCCCCGCTCCTGGGCCTTCCCTGTCATGCTGCTCTTTCCACATGCATTCACTGGCTAAGAAACACACACTGCAGCTGTCTTCACAGCAGACTTCAAATTGCAGCCTCCTCGGAATGAGGAATGATGGCATGATGTGGGTGAGTCAGGGGACTCCTTTACCTCACAGTATAGGTGAACCCCTTGCTATGCGCTTTTACCCACACCTGTATTTACCCCCTCCTTCTCAGAGACCTGTGTCTATAGGAAACAATCTATAAAACTAAGCACAGCTGAGATGCAGCTGGTGGATAATAACTTAACCTTCTCTAGGGAAATTAGCCTTTTAAAGTGGGCTCATAGAGAAACAATGCCTCAATGCACTCTTGTGGTAGAATTTGGGGTTCGGTAGCAGGCTACTGGGGAAGATCTGTTTGAGCTGTGGTTTTCCCTGATGATGATCTTCGACCAAGAACAGGCAAAAGAGAGTGCATACATCAGAGCCAGCGGAACATTGACTCCATTTATGCATTTATTCAACACCCTTGCATAGAGGTCCTATTATGTACCATTCTTGTATTAGGCTCACAACAGGGAGAAAAAGCAGTTCTACCTCAAAGAGCTCAGAGTCTAGTTGGTCTATAGACGCACAAGTGGATCAGGATGACACAGCATTTTAAATGGAATGGTAGAGATGCACATACAGTATCAGAAGAAAACCTCACCTACGGACAGGGGACATTGGGTTAGGCAGTAGATGGATAAAATGGCAGGTAAGGTCCTGAAACTACCCATACTTAACTTATGATAGAATCAGAGAGCTTAAGACCCATCAGATAACTGGGACAGGCTGGAGTCAGGAAAACAGAGTCCATAGCAGGCCATTCGACAGTGATAATTTAATACAGAGAAATCGTTCCAAAGGTATTGGAAGAGTCTAAAGACCAAAGAGAACAGGAAGGAAACCCAGAAATCAGCAACAGTAGGAAGCTAGTAGGAAGCGGCTCATACCCCTGAAGCTGGAGGGACAAAGGGTAGAGCTAGTGTTTGAAAGCTCAGGAGACAGGACTGCCTGATGGGAGCAGAAGCACAGAGGACACATGGTTACTGCCCAAGATGCACTGGAAGCAGAGAGACAGCCTGTTCCCCAGCCTGTTTTCTGTCTGCTCTTGAATCACTTTTCACTGCCTCCCATTGGCCAAGATGACCATAGGCCATTTAGCAAGACTGGGATCCCAGTAGAGCAAGGGGTATGTGGGCATGGATCTGGGGGAAAATAGACAAATTACCAACACAGCCATCTTAGCTGTCTTGTGTCACCTGTGACAACCATTGTTTCCTCAAAGTTGTCCTATTTGTTTTGAGTAGAATCAAGTCTGGAACTTGGGTAAGGTGAAAAGTAGTGATTCAAGTAGAATTTAAAGGGGCACTGTTACATTCCAGGCCACACGCTGGGCTTCTTGCAAATATTATCTCATTTAATTCTTCAAATATCTATATACAGTGGCTTTCCGACTCTCGGTCCAGTTTGTTCTCAAAGCCAAATGATCTGACATTCAGAGAGAGAGAGAAATAAACAAGAGAAAAAAAAAACTTTGATTTTTTAATAGAAAAATCTTTAGGTGATGGCTAAGAAATCTGGTGGTATGGTTTAGTATCTATTCCAACTTCATTCTGCATTAGGCCTTCTAATAGGATAGGCCCAAGGATGCTAAGTAAATAGATTCCAAAAAAAAAAAAAAAAATAGATTCCAACGTGTGGCTGAGAATCCCTGGGGCCTGCACGTGCTGTCTTCACAGCAGTATTCTGCTACTTTTCCTAGGTATGCCATCACTAATGGGAAAAAATACAAATTTATTTAAAATCATGAGGAAATTCAGAGTAGCTTTTTGTAATTTTGCACATTTTCAATTAATGGATAAAATCTATATGATTGCTGTCATGTGGTGAGCTGATAAATTTTGAGAGTTGAAAAAGGACCCTTCATACTTGGAACAGTAGAAAAATCATACTGTGAAACTATTACCATGAGAAGGTGGGATATTACAGGAAGAGCTAGCCCAGTTAATGACAGCTAGCATTTGTTAAGTGTTCTGGTGCGATGCATGTGTTAAATCATTAATTCTCACATCAACCCTATAGGTGAGCCATATTATTATTAAGATTCCTATTTTACAGATGAGGAAACAGAGGCACAGAAGAGTTAAGTGTGGCCTAAGGTCTTTGAACTTGTGGTAAGTGGTAGAGCCGGGATTTTAACCTAGTCAGTTTGCTTCTAAGCTTCACATTTTTTAACCATTGGTTATTCTCCTTCCAATTTTTTAAAATCTCCTGTCCTATGTGTTAAATCACATCAAGCTAAAAAAGAAAATTGACAAAAGATTATAAGGAAGATGATTACAGACCCATAAAATCCATTGGCAGTCAAGTTTCATATGCATTTACAGGAATTTTACTATATTTAAAAATACAATTTTAATTTTGGTATCTTTAGATGATAAATAAAATGTACACATATATTTCCTCTCATTTTCAAACTCATAATAATTATGTAATTTCCTTCACCTTAGTAGAGCAAACTGTTAATAAATTGAGTGGTTAGTGCTTAAAGACTGTTAAAAACCACTTCAAATAACATGCCAATCTCATCTTCACAGTAATACCAGGTTGTTAATTAGCTGAGCTACCCAAATACAGAGATAATAGTTAAAATGGTTTTGAGTGGGAGGCAACAATGATGCCCTGCCTGTTTCACAACATGCTCTCATGCACTTCAACTCCCATTCTTTAAAATAAACATTTCCTACGCTGTTTCTCACCCTTTTCTTAAGAGTGAGATTCTGCTGAAAAATAAAATTCTTGCTAATTAAATACGTCCATAAACAATGGATCTTGTATCAGTGGGAAATACGTAAGAACGAAGCATTCAAGGAAGGGAATTTTTCTCCTCTTGAGTACACAAGAGGAAAATGTCACTCCTGTTGAACCTTTTGGAAATGCCAGTTTTAGAAAACTTTAAAATGGTTGAATTCTTAAAAACGTTTTTATTTGGGAAAAAAAAAGCCACTTTCGTGTTGCAGTAGCAGCTACCCTTATATAGAGATCTCTAGTCTTAATGTCATTGCTTTTTTCTAGAGAAAGATCATTTTGCTGGGGTATGGAGCGGGGTGGGGGCAAGGATTCATGGTCTTTATTGTTTCTTCATTTCCAGTGGCAATGTCTTTTCTCAGGGCTATGCCTTCAACAGCCATATCATGTTGATTCCATTCTATAGCCAAACAGCATTTGTTCGACAAACAATTCCTGAGTGTTTTCAGTGGTCCAGGCCTTGGGCAAATCTGGGGATGTTTTTATTACTAAGAAGTGGGTCCTGGCCTGAAGGAGCTACCAGTCAAGGAGAAAAGTCTGATATGTAAATGGAAAATTGCAACCAATGTGTTTATCATTTGTAAGAGACATCCTGCATAGAGAGCTGTGGGAAAGAGGCAAAGACCATGATCTATGCCTTCGTTGGGGAAAGAATGGGAGATAGCAGGGTGCAGTTGGCCAGGAGAAGTTTTGCAAAGGTTGAGCCTCTGGAATGATGGGGGGAGTCTGTCAGAGGCATGGGGAAGAGCACGTCAGTTGGAAGGAAAGGCATGAAGTCAAATGGGGGTACTGAAGAAGTGGACAGCCTTGAATTTGAGTTATAGATCGGTGACTCCTGTGCCATGTAATCTGAGAAAACTCCTTATCCTCACAGAATACAATGGGGAAAGTAATCCACATTGCGCAGTATTGCAGGGAGAATTAAAAATCATGTATCTAATTTGTCTGGCCTTGGGCTGAGCACGGACTTTCTCATGGGGGCTCCTCCTGTTCATACGGGTTGTTCCTGTAACAGCTTCAGTGTCGCCACCTGGCCACTATTTTTAAAGCCGCCTCTCACCACAGCACATTCTTTGGTTACATAGTCATGGCCAGTTTCCTCCACTAAACTGCAAGTTCCATGAGGGCAGGATTTGTCTTGTTAACAGCTATATCTTCAGTACCTGAGCAGTGCCTGGCACATAGTAGGTGCTTAATAAATATTATTATTGTCACTAATGTTATAATGGTGTGAAAAGACAAGGTGATTCATAGAAATTATGTGGCTGTACTTTGGATTCATTGGAGGAGATGAAGCTGCAGAGGCACACTTAAGATTGTAAGGAGCTAAAGGTCTGAATTTCATCTGGCAGGAGTTTCAGTAGGTTTTGAATAAGAAGCAAAATCTATCTAGGCATTATGAGCAGAAATTTAGCAGATTCTTGGTACTGTTATGTAAGGGATGCTAAAGCCTCACCTATTCTGACTTTGAGGAAATTCTCTTTCTAATTTGTCTCCTGTATTGCTTTATCTGAGGGCATTGAAGTGTGTATTTGGGAGTTACACAAACATTCTATTAAAGACAAACATTACTCACTCTCTTCATTAAGAAAGAAGAAACTTAATTATCTAGGTTAGCAGGTCCTTGTAAAGTTAATTGTTTCATGTAGGATCAAAGAGTATTGGAGCTGGACTCACCTTAATTTTGTGGAGAAGGTACGGATGTCCTTACAGATGGTTATAGAACCACTGATTCTCCAGTCTGTGTTTCTTCCACTGTGCTCCACTGTCTTTCCTTCATGGAAATGTTCTGTTTGCCTGTCTGTCTTACTGTGGACCTTCCAATAGGGCTGTCATTCAAAAACCTATTGCTCTAGTGATTTTTTCAGGGACGGGCACTTGACCCAGGCAGTCATCATGGAGTGGATCCATGGGTGCCCGTAGAATTACCAACATGTTTCAGGTTAAATGCTATGAATTAAATGAATGGGTTTAACAGGCCATATTTATGTTTTGCCAAATGGAATTGCAACACAGCAATTCACATGGTGGGAGTTTTCCAACTTTATGATAAAATACCTTCCTGAAAACCCGGGACATACAGAACAGAAAGCATGAGTTATTTAATTATTTGCTAGATGATGTTAAGTAGCAGAAAGGATGGTAAAGGCACTAATATAGTAAAGTATGTGTGTTTGGCAATGCTAAATGAATATGGTCAAGAAATAACACCCCACCTTTCAGGTATATCTCAACGAGATTTATGCTCAATGTTTCCTATGGCTGCCAAAAAGTTTTACAATTATATTAAAAAGATAAAATATTACTTTATCTAAGCAATTTTGCCTAAAATTGTGACTCAGAGTGCTTTGAAACTTGAGTATTTTGCCTTTATAAACATTTGGGGGAACTTTATTAACATCTAGTTAAAGCTCACACTATAACTGTATGTTTATTCTATGTCGAGAATATGAGCATTTCATAAACATTTTCTCCCATGCTTTTCTTTTCCATTGCATACTACAGTACATATTAGGACTCAAAAGCTTCAGTTTTTTTTCTGGTGCTGAATGGTCCATTTTTCCATGGTGTAGTGAGTTTTTTACACATGACTCTGGTATCTTGCCAAAGGTTCTGTGGCAGGTGCTGCATCTATAAAGACAATTAAGATGCCATCTTTGCCTTCAAGTGGTTCACAGTACAGTGACCAAAGTAGTTTGCAGTCTAGTAACCAAGTTGTTAGTGCAGAGATCCTATTTCTGTGGGGACAGGCACGGCATATGTACTCAAGGAACACTTATTCACCGTATGAATTCAAATAAATATAGAGTCTACTAATAACTAGGAAAGTGTTGGGAAATTTGGTGTACCATTCACCTTCTCTCTCTTTTGAGGTGCTCATCAGTGGAGTACATACATGAAGATCCATAGTCACACGAGAAATGAACTTCATTGTTAGAGACAGAGGCCCTATAACTTTCTGAACATAATGTTTCCAGTAAATTTTGTCCTAGAAGCTGAGTTAGGCTTGAGACTGAACTTGGGTTTCCCTCCCATCAAATGGGAAGAGCCAGGCTCACAAAAATCCTGATTCACTCATCAATATCTGGTAGAGAGATAAAGGGTGGCCCAACGCTGTTGTTTTTCACGTAGAGAGATAGAAGCATAATCAGGCCGGGCACGGTGGCTCACGCCTGTAATCCCAGCATTTGGGAGGCCGAGGTAAGTGTGTCACAAGCTCAGGAGTTTGAGACCAGCCTGACCAACATGGTGAAACCCTGTCTCTACTAAAAATACAAAAATTAACTGGGCATGGTGGTGGTCGCCTGCAATCCCAGCTACTCGGGAGGCTGAGGCAGGAGAATCGCTTAAACCCGGGTGGCAGAGGTTACAGTGAGCTGAGATGGCACCATTGCACTCCAGCCTGTGCAACAGAATGAGACTCTGTCTCAAAAAAAAAATAATAAATAAAAAAAAATAAAAAGTACAATCATGCTCTCCATACCCAGATGGGGAAAATAAAAAAAAGGGGCAGGTACACACTTGATACGTGAGCCCAGCAACCCAAACCAAGAGGAAAATGTGTTCTGATGAATGTTGCATTTACAACCTTGATAGCTACCCCAAAGTTAGGTCTTACAGACCTTAAGTTCTATGATAGTCATTACTTTACACCTTTGATTTTTTTCTTCTTTAATATAATATGGCTCGGAATAATCCATGTTGAAAATCCATCCTTCACAAGCAATGCACATGGCACAAGATGGAGGAACCGGGAATGTTTTCTATAAAAACTCCTGAAAAAGAAAAGAAAGGGATCTCCTCCTCCTTTGTGAGTTGAGACTAAAAACGTGAGATGAGGGAGGAGGATGTGGCATTCAGGGCATTCAGGGTAGACTGAGTTCCAGCAAGGGTCTGGAGGCAGAAGAGAGCAAATCACGTTTATTGTGTGTCGGAAACTTTAAAGTTCAAGAGCTGAACAAGGAGAGAAAAGCTAGAAGTAAAGCTGGAGTGCTGACACGGAATATCACCATGGAATGGTAAGGAACCCCATTATTCCCGTGCTCCCCAGATTTACCTTTCATCCTGAAAGCTGTGGCCTGTCCTTGCAAATCTGGAAGCGAAAGAGTGACAGGATTAGGTTGGAATTTTAGCAAAAGCACTTCAGTGTGAGGTGGAGAAAGATTAGAAGGGACTCGTTATAGGTTGAATCGTGTTCCATTTCAAAAGCGATGGTTGAATTCCTAATCTCCAGTACCTCAGTTTGGAAATAGGGTCACTGCAGATGTAATTTATGAGTTTTTACTGAAGTACAGTGGTCCCCTAAGCCAGTATGGCTGGTGTCCTTATTTGTAAAAAAGTGACTTGTTCACAGAGATAGACACACTTAAAGGGAAGATGATGTGAAGAGACACAGGGAGAAGACAGCCATCTACAAGTCCAGGGGAGGGGCCTGGATTCTCCCCTCAGAGCCATCAGGAACAACTGATCCTGTGGACCTATTTTTCTTTTTGAGACGGAGTTTCACTCTTGTTGTCCAGGTTGGAGTGCAGTGGCACGATCTCGGCTCACTGCAACCTCTGCCTCCTGGGTTCAAGTGATTCTCCTGCCTCAGCCTCCCGAGTAGCTGGGATTACAGGCATGCACCACCATACCCAACTAGTTTTTATTTTTAGTGGAGATGGGGTTTCTCCATGTTGGTTAGGCTGGTCTTGAACTCCCAACCTCAGATTATCCACTTGCCTCGGCCTCCCAAAGTGCTGGGATCACAGGCATGAGCCACCACGCCACCCCTGTTGACCTATCAATCTTGAACTTCTGACCAACAGAACTGTGAGACAATACATTTCTGTTGTTTACACCATCCAGTTTGTGGTATTTTGTTATGCAGCCCTGGGAAAGTAACACAGAATCCAAGATTGAAGACTGAATGAGAGGACTGACAAATGCCTGAATTAAGATGCAATGAAGAGAAAGTTCTTAAAAGATATTCAAGAAGTAGAATTGATAGAATTTGGTGATTAATCAGGTGTGTTGAGTTAACATAGTGAGTAAGATAGACCGGCATTTCAGTCCTGGCTCTGTTATTGCTTAATGATGTCAACTTAAACCATTCATCTTCTGTGTGCTTCAGTTTTTTTCATCTCTAGAATAGGGGGCATAATATTTCTCTGATGGTTAATTTTATGTGTTAACTTGACTGGGCTAAGGGATGCCCAGATAGGTAGAACACATTTCTAGGTGTGTCTGTGACGGTGTTTCCAGAAGAGATTAGCATGTGAATCAGTAGACTGAGTACAGAAGATCACCCTCACCAATGTGGGTGGGCATCATCCAATCTGCTGAGGGCCCAGATAGAACAAAAGGCTAAGGAAGGACAAATTCCCTCTCACGGTTCACCTTCTCCTACCCTCATACATCAGAGTTCTTGGTGTTAGAGCCTTTGGACGCTGGGACTTCCCTCAGTGACTTCCCTGGTTCTCAGGGGTTTGGGTTCGGACTGTATTATACCATCAGTTTTCCAGCTTGAATAATCATGTCAACGAATTTTCATAGTAATATCTCTCTTTCTTAGATAACTAGATAAAGATATATACTGGCTCTGTTTCTCTGGAGAACACTAATAGAGGTTCCGTCTCATTGAGTTGTTGTGCCAGACAAGAGAATGAATGTTAAAATCTTACTACACTGGTATAATAAATACTTCATATGGTAATATTGGTAAATAGAATAAATAATAATTTTTTAAAAGTTTATTTCAATAGTTTTGGGGAACAGGTAGTTTTTGATCACATGGAAAAGTTCTTTAATGGTGATTTCTGAGATTTTGGTATGCCTGTCACCCAAGCAATGTACACTGTACCCGTTGTGTAGTCTTTTATCCCTCACGCCTCTCCCACCCTTCTCCCCAAGTCCCAAAAGTCCATGGTATCTTGCTTATGCCTTTGCATCCTTATAGTTTAGCTCCCGCTTATAAGTAAGAACATACAATATTTGGTTTTCCATTCCTGAGTTACTTCACTTAGAATAATGGTCTCCAGCTCCGTCCAGGTTGCTGCAAATGCCATTGTTTCATTCCTTTTTATGGCTGAGTAGTATTCCATAGTGTTATATATACCACATTTTCTTTATCCACTCAGTTGATGGGCATTTAGCTTGGATCCATATTTTTACAATTACAAATTGTGCTACTATAAAAAAAAAGCATGTGCCAGTGTCTTTGTAATATAATGGCTTTTCCTTTGGGTAGATACCCCGTAGGAGGATTGCTGGATTGAATGGTAGTTCTACTTTCAGTTCTTTAAGGAATCTTCATATTGTTTTCCGCAGTGGTTGTACTAGTTTATATTCCCACCAGCAGTGTAAAAGTGTTTCCTTTCACCACATCCATGCCAACGTCTCTCATTTTTCATTTTTAAATTATGGCTGTTCTTGCAGGAGTAAGGTGGTGTCTCATTGTGGTTATAATTTGTACTTCTCTGATAGTTAGTGATGGTTGAACATCCTTTTATATGATTGTTGGCCATTTGTGTATGTTTTCTTGAGAACTGTGTTCATGTCCTTAGTCCACTTTTTGATGTGGTTATTTGTTTTTTTTTCTTGCTGTTTCGTTTGAGTTTCTTGTAGATTCTGGATATTAGTCCTTTGTTGGATGCATAGTCTGTGAATATTTTCTCTCACTCTGTGGGTTGTCTGTATACTCTGCTGGTTATTTCTTTTGCTTTGCAGAAGCCTTTTAGTTGAATTAATCCCATGTAGTTATTTTTGTTTTTGTTGCATTTGCTTTTGGGATCTTAGTCATGAATTCTTTGTCTAGGCCAATGTCTAGAGGAGTTTTTCCAATGTTGTCTTCTAGAATTTTTATGGTTTCAGGCCTTAGATTTAAGTCTTTGATCTATCTTGAGTTGATTTTTGTATAAGGTGAGAGATAAGGATCTTGTTTCATTTTTCTGCATGTAACTTGCCAGTAATCCTGGCACCATTTGTTGAATAGGGTGTCCTTTCCCTGCTTTTTGTTTTTGTGTGCTTTGTTGAAGATTAGTTGGCTGTAAGTATTGGCTTTATTTCTGCATTCTCAATTCTGTTCCATGCCTATGTTTATACCAGTACCATGCCGTTTGGTAACTACAGTCTTTTGTATAGCTTGAAGTCAGGTTCTACAAAGCCTCCAGATTTGTTCTTTTTGCTCAGTATTGCTTTGGCTATGTGGGCTCTTTTTTGGCTTCATATGAATTTTAGGATTGATTTTTCTAGTTCTGTAAAGAATGATGGTGGTATTTTGATGGGAATTGCACTAAATTTGTAGATTGTTTTGGCAGTATGGTCATTTTTACAATATTTATTCTACCCATTTGTGATCATGAGATATGTTTCCAATTGTTTGTGTCATCTATGATTTCTTTCAGCAGTGTTTTGTAATTTTCCTTGTACAGATCTTTCGCCTCCTTAGTTAAGTATATTCCTAAGTATTTTATTTTTTTGCAACCGCTGTAAAAGGGATTGAGATCTTGATTTTATTGTCAGCTTGGTTGTTGGTGTATAGCAGTATTACTGATTTGTGTACGTTGATTTTGTATCCTGAAACTTTACTGAATTCATTTATCAGACCTAGGAGGTTTTTGGATGAGTCTTCAGGGTTTTTTAGGTGTATAGTCATCATTAGTGAACAGTGACAGTTTGAGTTTCTGTTTTCCAATTTGGATGCCCTTTGTTTCTTTCTCTTGTCTGATTGTTCTGGCTAGGTCTTCCAGTACTATGCTGAATAGAAGTGAATGCTTTCCCCCTGAGAACTGGAATAAGACAAGGGTGCCCATCTTCCCACTTTTCCCCATTCAGTGTGATATTGGCTGTGGGTTTGTCATATGTGGCTTTTATTACTTTGAAGTATGTCCCTTCAATGCCAGTTTTGCTGAGGGTTTTAATTATAAAGAGATGCTAGATTTTGTCAAGTGCTTTTTCTGCATTTATTGAGATGATTATATGATTTTTGTCTTTAATTTTCTTTATGTGATGTATAACCCTTATTGACATGCATATGTTAAACAATCACTGGTATGAAACCCACTTGATCATGATGTATTATCTTCTCCATACGCTTTTGTTGAGGATTTTTGCATCCGTGTTTATCAGAGATATTGGTCTGTAGTTTTCTTTTTTGTTATGTTCTTTCCTGGTTTTGGTATTAGAGTGATATTGGCTTCATAGAATGATTTGGGGAGGATTCCCTCTTTCTCTGTCTTTTGGAATAGCATCAGTAGAATTGGTACCAATTCTTCTTTCAGGTTGCATAGAATTCAGCTGTGAATCTGTCTGACCCTGGACATTTTTTTGTTGGCAATTTTTTAAAATTACTGTTTCAATCTTGGTACTTGTTACTGGTCAGATCAGTGTTTCCTATTTCTTCCTGATTTAATCCAGAAGGGTTGTATATTTCCAAGATTTTATCCATCTCCTCTAGATCTTCTAGATTGGGCATGTAAGGGTGTTCGTAGTAGCTTTGAATGATCTTTTGTAGTTCTGTGGCATTGGTTGTCATATCTCCTGTTTGGTTTCCTATAGTGCTTATTTGTATCTTCTCTCTTCTTTTCTTGGTTAATCTCACTAACAGTCAATTTTGTTTGTCTTTTTGAAAAACCAACCAATAATCAATTGTTTATCTTTTTGAAAAACCAACTTTATCTTTTCTCTTTTTGTTTGTTTCAATTTCATTTAGTTCTGCTCTGATCTTTTTATTTCTTTTCTTCTGCTGTATTTGGATTTGGTTTGTTTTTTTCCTCTAGTTCCTTGAGGTGTGACATTAGTTTGTTTATTTGTGCTCTTCAGAGTTTTTGATGTAGGCATTTAATGCTATGAAGTTTCCTCTTAGCACTGCTTTTGCTGTATCCTAGAGGTTTTGAAAAGTGTGTCACTATTATCATTCAGTTCAAAGAATTTTAAAATTTCCATCTTGGTTTCATTGTTAGCCCAAAGACTATTCAAGAGCAGGTCATTTAATTTCCATGTATTTGTATACTTTTGAGGGTTTCCTTTGGAGTTAATTTCCAGTTTTATTCCATTGTGGTCTGAGTTAATACATGATATCATTTTGATTTTCTTAAATTTATTGAGACTTTTTTTGAGGTTTATCATGTGGTCTATCTTAGAGAATTTCTTGTGTGCTGATGAAAAGAATGTATATCCTGCAGTTATTGGGTAGAATGTTCTGTAAATATCTATTAAGTCAATTTGTTATAGAGCGTAGTATAAATCTATTGTTTCTTTGTTGATTTCTGACTTGATGACCTGTCTAGTGCTGTCAGTGGAGTACTAAAGTCTCCACTATTATTATGTTGCTGTCTATCTCATTTCTTAGTTCTAGTAGTAATTGTTTTATGACTTTGGGACCTCCAGTGTTAGGTGTATATATGTTTAGGACTGTGATATTTTCCTGTTGGACTAGTCCTTTTATCATTATATAAGGTCCTTTTTTGTATTTTTGATGTTGTTATTTTAAAGTCCTTTTTGTCTGATATGAGAATGGCTACTCCTGCTTGCTTTTGATTTCCATGTGCATGGAATACCTTTTTCCACCGTTTTACCTTAAGCTTATGTGAGTTCTTATGTGTTAAGTGAGTCTCTTGAATACAGCAGGTGATTGGTTAGTGGATTTTTAACCATACTGACAATCTGTATCTTTTAAGTGAAGCATTTAGGCTATTTGCATTTAATGTTAGTATTGAGATATGAGATACTGTTCTATTCATCATGTTAGTTGTTGCCTAAATACCTTTTTTTCATTGTGTTATTGTTTTATAGGCCCTGCGTGATTTGTGCTTTAGGAAGGTTCTATTTTGGTGTATTTTGAGGTTTTTGTTTCAAGATTTAGAACTTTTTTAGCAGTTCTTGTAGTGCTGGATTAGTAGTGACAAAATCTCTTAGCATTTATTTGTCTGAAAAAAGATTTTATTTCTCCTTCATTTATGAAGTTCAGTTTTTGCTGGATACAGAATTCTTGGCTAACAATTATTTTGTTTAAGGAGACTAAAGATAGAACCCCAATTCCTTCTGGCTATAAGATTTCTGCTGAGATGTCAGCTGTTAATCAGATAGGTTTTCCTTTAAAGTTACTAACGCTTTTGTCTTACAGCTCTTAAGATTCTTTTCTTTGTCTTGACTTTAGATAATGTGATGACTGCATACCTATGATGATGATCTTTTTGCAATGAATTTCCTAAAATTCATCAATGAGTTATTTGAGTTTCTTGTATTTGGATATCCAGATCTCTAGCAAGGCCAAAGAAGTTTTCCTCACTTTTTCCCTCAAATAAGTTTTCCAAACTTTTAGATTCCTCTTCTTTCTCAGGAATATGAATTATCATGCTTAGGTTTGGCTATTTAACATAATCCCACATTTCTTGGAGGCTTTAAAATTTATTTTATTTATCTTTCTCTTATTGGGTTAATTTGAAAGCCTTGTCTTTGAGCTCCTAAGTTCTTTCTGCTGCTTATTCTAGTCTATTGTTGAAACTTTCCACTGCATTTTGAATTTCCCTAAGTGTGTCTTTCATTTCCAGAAGCTGTGATTGTTTTTTCTTTATATCTATTTCTCTGGAAAAATTTTCATCCATATCCTGAATTGCTTCATTTCTTTAAGTTGGTTTTTATGTTCCTCTGGTATCTTCTTTATCTGACAATTCAGAGATTTCTTCTTGGTTTTAATCCATTGTTGGAGAGCTAGTGTGATCTTTTGGAAGGTGTTGTAGAACTCTGTTTTTTCTTTCTTCTTTTTTTTGTACTTTAGTTTCTGGGATACATGTGCAGATCATGCAGGATTGTTGCATAGGTACATACATGGCAAGGTGGCTTGCTGCCTTCATCCCCCCATAACCTGTATCTGGTATTTCTCCCCATGTTATCCCTCCCCATCCCCTGCTGTCCCTCCTCAAGTCCCCCCCAACTGACCGTAGTGTGTGATGCTCACCTCCCTGTGTCCACATGTTCTAATTGTTCAACACCCGCCTATGAGTGATACCATGCAGTGTTTAATTTTCTGTTCTTGTGTCAGTTTGCTGAGTATAATGTTTTCCACATTCATCCATGTCCCTATTAAGGACATGAAGTCATCATTTTTTATGGCTGCATAGTATTCCATGGTGTATATGTGCCACATTTTCTTTATCCAGTCTATTGTTGATAGACATTTGGGTTGGTTCCATGTCTTTGCTATTGTAAACAGTGCTGCAATGAACATATGTGCCTTTATAATAGAACAATTTATAATTCTTTTGTGTATATACCCAGTAATGGGAGTTGGAATGGCAGGGATCTCCTGAAGCTTATCTTGTTCTCTAGTGGTGTATGCTCTATTTAATTTTTTTCCAGTGTTTTATTTATTGAGTTGATGAGTCAGATTTCATGCCAACAGGGAAGGTAACCCTGGGTAGGCACCAGTTGTGGCTAAGGTAGGTGGGTTGATGTAATACCCAATAGTGAGCTGAGGTCCTGGCCTTGATGAGGGTGGCTTGGGGATTTCTCAGTTAGACGTGTGGAGGTTTTATCCAGGTGAAGAGTGGGGGCTACCTCAGCCCCCCTGCTAGGTCAGCAGGAAAGCTACACCTCACAACCTCACTCCCATCCTAGCATTTCAGCTGTTCAGATCAGACATGTACTCCTTTTCATCTATAGGAATGTTGATGTTTCAAGTAGGGAAGGATTGTGACTCTGCCTGTCATGCAGGCCTGAATCTTGGGGCACTCCTCCTATGGGACTGCATTCACACTGAATTTTTCCAGAAAGGCTGCCTATAGGTGCCTCCATGCTGCATTCCCGTGGGGGCAGCCCCAGCTGTGTCTGCAGTGGAATGTTGGGGGAACTAGGACCCCTTTTCCAAGGCTCTTCATGATCACAGAGGCAGCCTGCCTGTTGGGGTAGAGGTACAGACTTCCCCTACTGTGCCCAGCACTGCAATTGTATCTCTGCTGTGAGAAACTATCCATCGGTGGAAAGATCTGGAACTCAAGGCCCGCTGTTCAGGTTCTTTTGTCTCATGGGGCGATCCCTTGATGTGGTGCTCTCCCCCTTCCCCTAGGGATGGGGCTCCCTGAGAGCTGGACTGCAGTGTTGTTATTGCTCTTCTGTGTGTAGCCACCCAGTGGGGCTACTGGGCTCCAGGCTGCTGCTGGGGAATGTCTGCAAAGAGTCCAGTGATGTGATCATTCTTCAGATCTCCCAGCCAAGGATTCCAGCACCTGCTCTGGTGGAGGTGGCAGGAGAGTGAGGAGATTCCTTAGGTGTAGATAGGTTTAGTGTGCTGGCTTTCTGGAACACTGGTTATGCTAGCAGTGAAGTCACATGGACAGACTCAGGACCTCTGGTTAGCCAGGATGTTGCAGGCAGTGGAATTAACTGTTGTTTTCTCTTTCCTGGGAGCAAGGTTATCCTGTCATGAGTTGCTGTAATGGCCTGAGTTGGTTGGCCTCCAGCCAGAGGGGGTGCTTGCAAGAGAGCACCGGCTATGGTAGTAGCAGTGGGATTTGAGCTTGCCCTAAGTTGGCCAGGGGGAGTAGTCTGTTTCTTAAGCAATGGGCAGGACCATAAAGCTCCCAATACTTTATGTCTTTGGTGTTGGGCCACCAGGGTGGGTAGAGAAAAACCACCAGGTAGGCCAGGGCTAGGCAGATCTGAGCTCAGACCCTTCCTGGGCAGGGCTTGCTGTGGCCACTGTGGGGTTGGGAGTGCGTGGTGCTCAGGCCAATGGGGTTCTAGAGGAACATACTGTTGCGTCTGCTTAGCAGTATTGTTTTCCAGGGAAGTGGGGACAGCTAGTAGCAAAAGGCCTCACCCAGCTCCCACGCAGTTGAAGAGGCTGTTCTCACTCCCACAGTGCCCAGCTAACAGTGCCAGGTTTGGATTCAGGCAGCCTGCGCACAGAACCCAGACCTGTCCCAGGCCCATAATTTTGATTTGTTTTGTTTTAAATAAAATATCTGGATTAAATGTAAAAGAATTGAGAATAATTCATAATTCTGACCTGGCCAGGTAGGGTATTATATTATTCCATGAGAGGAGAAATATTGAAGATAAATGAATTTGGAAGTCAGGATGATACATTTGGAATATGTATATATACTTATACTAAATGTATATGTACAAGAAAATTATATATTACTAAAAATACGCTGCTTTAGCTTTAAGGTCAGCTTTCATAAAGTTCAAGTTTTATATTTTTAAATTAACAAAAGGTTGTATATTATTCATTAAAGGTAATCTCATATGGGAAATGAAATGATCACCATTGTGTTTCTAGGTTATTAGAGAAAAACAATTACAAAAATAATATTTGTTTAAAATCTTTTTAAAAAATTTATATTGATTGAATTGACTGTTACATTGGAGACAGAAATATTGACTTTTGACAACTTGACCAACAATTAGTTCTTAATTAACCTGAAGTGTTCAACTTATGATCACTCTCTCTCGGATGATTGATCTCAGCTGTGGCAATCTATAATAGAGAAATTCAGTCATCTGACAGAACTTATTTTTGGTGAGGTTTCAGTCCTAGGGTTACCAGATAGAATACAGGACATCCTGTTAAATTTGAATTTCAGATAAACAGTGAACTCTTCTCAATGATAAATGTGCCTCAAATATTGCATGGGACATATTCATACTAAAAAAAAAGTTGTTTTTTTTTTAACCTGCAATTCAAACTTAACTGGTGTCCTGCATTTTTGTTTGTTAAATCTGTCAATCCTATCTAAGTTCCCTTTGATGGACTGTGCCCCTGTGCTAATATTTAAAAATAGGTTATGTTCATAATCATCCTGATTTGAGGCATATTTTACCTAAAACTTGGTCTACATTGTTCTCAAGATCCTTTCTTGAGCCCAAGGATTTGCAATTCAAAATTTAGTGAAGAATACAGAGAAGGACATTATTAGTAAATGCTTTGATAAAAGCAATACAGTATTTAACAGTACAGAGAAATTGAAAGGGTCAACCACATATGCAGTGTCTCAGAGTGATATTTTTATAGGACTTTATTTAACATGCTAATTTCCACAGGCAGAACTTTGTTTTCTCTCTGTTGATGGGAAGATTAATAAAACAAAATGAGTATATCTGCTTGTTTCACGAAGATGACAAACCTCTTTGATGTGCTTACCTTTGTATAATCTTTTCATATACCGTTTACATAATTATACCCTAAGAAATAAAATCACTAGCTGTTTTAAAAATTATTAGAATCATTGTGACATTTTAAATGAATAGGGGATGAAATGAGATGGGCTAAATACCATGTGATTTCAATTTAGACTTTAAATCTATCTGTAGGGTCCCCTTAGCTTTCTTTCCACTGATTATTCTCATGCCTTTTGAGTTTCAAAAGAAGATCATGGGACCATTCTGCCTCAGTCTTGAGCACTCACAACCGAACAATGGCACACATGAGAAAACGGGCAAGTTTTCCTTGTAAACTCAGGCCTGGTTCAGTTTTCTGCAGAAATTACAATGGTTAGCTTGTGATTGTTCACTTAAAATTAACCAGATCTTTTGCTATAATGAATACTACTTTGACTTTTTAAAATGACTTATCTTCTTGCTTTCTGTGACTTTCTATAAGGCTTATGAAGTAGTCATGCAGAGAGATGAAAACTATACTTCTCAGTTTCCCCAAATACCTACTTATGTATTTTTAAATGGGTGTCAGTTATAAAAGTCCTTAGGTAAATTAGAAACACAAATAAATTGAGCTTCACTTCTAAGGAGAACAAAGCAGTAACAGTAATTACCAGCTTACAAATTCTCTGAGAAATTTGAGATGATGTATTTATAAAATTCTAACACATTTGGGGGAAAAAGGCAACAGAAGGATTTGTCCTCACCATTTTCTCATTGGCCCATGATCATGGAGCTGCTCAGACCTGTCTTGTCACCTGCAGAGGACACCTACAGGAAAACCCTTCCTTTGTCTTCAGCAAATGGGCATCTCTTTATCTTTCTTCTTTTTATTCTTTACCTGTGAGGGGATAGAAGAGATGGATGAAGGGATAAATTCACCACAAGAACCACAAGCTTTTCCTTTATGAAACAATGCTCTCAGGGATGGTTATGGAACCTTAATGAGCACAGGGATCTTTGGAAGCATTTAGGTGGAGTACCTACCCAATGCCATAAATCAGAAAAGACTTCTCAAAGGAAGTGAGTTCCAAGTTGTGAACAAAAGGATGAGTAGGAGTTACTGGTGAGGACTGTATTCCAGGTGGAGGTAAGAACATGTGGGAAGACCTGAGAAAGCCTAATTAGCTAGGGAGTTGAAATGGTTAAATTTGCCAACCACAGTTCTAGGGCAGATCAAGACAAGGATTATAAACCATTAAAGAAGAAAATTTTATCCTGAAAGCTTTGCTGAAGAACCAGTCGTGGGTTTAATGTCGTGGATGACACAATAAGATTCACACCTTCAAAAAGATACCTCTGATGTCAATGTGGAGGACGGAATTGAGGGGGACAAAATAAAAGCTGTAAGAGCTGTCATAAAGCTTTTCCAGTAATCAGGGGAGGTGATGGTGGCCTGAATTAGAAAATTGGCTATAGGAATGGAGGACACTGAATGGGTCCAATAAATGTTTAAATGGCAGAACTGACGAGACTCGATTGATAGGTTGTGGAGAATGAAATATGAGAGGCTATAGAATACTTTCCAAGTTCTGGTTTGGGAGATTGGTTGAATAAACTATGTTTTGATAAAAAGTAGAACATGCATTTGTGAGAGAATGAAGCAAGAGATAATGAGTTCAGTTTTGGGCATATCGTAGGCCCTTGTGGATACTGAATTCATTTACTTAGTTAACAGATATTTGCAGAATACTAATTACATGCCAGATCATGTGAGTAAATGTTCCAGGGGTAGAGGAGTGAATAAACTCGTTTAAAATCTATAGTGTAGTGGAGGAGATATGTAATAAATAGGAAATAAATACAATAAATATAGACAGTCATGTACCACTTAATTATGGGAATATATTCTGAGAAATACATCATTAGGTGATTTTGTCATTATGTGAACATCATAGAGTGTAGTTACAAAAACCTAGAGAGTATAGCCTACTACACACCTAGGTTATGGTGTATAGCCTATTGCTCCTATTTGTAACAGAATGATATTTGTGTATACAAACCTAGGAAAGGTATAGTAAAAATACTGTATTGTAATCTTACAGGAACACCATTGTATGTATGTGTGGTCTATTCTTGACCAAAACGTTGCTATGGGATGCATGACTGTATATGTGATGGAGAGGTACAGGACTCGAGATCAGGCTGGCAGTCATCAATCTGAGTAGAATTTTGCTAACTGCAGAGTGGTGTCTTTGAAGAGACATAGGAGTAAAGGAACTAAAATGGCTTTGGTTGAAGTTCAAAGCCAACATTTTGGCACCCCTGAAATGTGTACTTGAATGTAATGACTATGTTTGGGAAGAAGGAGGCTTTTCTGGAATTGAGGGCATCAGACAATAAAGACAGCCTGTCAAGCTTGAGAGCAGGGCTGTGTTCCTGTTTGGGAGGGCCCTGGTGTATCCTTAAATGTCAATGTTCACGAACACAAATGAAGTAGATAATGATGGTTAGTCAATGACTTGTGTTAGATAAATTAAAGCCTTCACTATTGTCTTTCAAGTCAACAAACATTTATCGATTGCCTGTTATGAGCAAGGTCCTGTGCTTTCTGTTAGGAATGCACAAATGAAAAGTGTGCCTCTGCCACAAATTCACACTCTGGTAGCAAGATGGGCATTTTATCGCTAATTACAATATAAGTCAAACTATAAAGTGTTAGGATGGCTGTATCAAATTTTATTAATTTTCATTGAAGACTAAAAGAATCATTGAATTTTTAGAGAAAAGTTAACTGGTTCTATGTTTCATAAAGTATGGTAATATATTTAACCATTCAAATGGGCCAAGAATATTCTGGGAGTGGGACACATTATTCAGAAAATATTTTTATTAGAAATCCCCACTGGGGGCTGGGTGCCATGGCTGACGTCTGTCATCTCAGCACTTTGGGAGGCTGAAGCAGGTGGATCACCTGAGGTCAGGAGTTTGAGGCCAGCCTGGCTAACATGGTGAAACCTTGTTTCTACTAAAAACACAAAACATTAGCTGGGTGTGGTGACGTGCACCTGTAATCCCAGCTACTCGGGAGGCTGAGGCAGAATAATTGCTTGAACCTGGGAAGTGGAGGTTGTTGCACTCCAGCTTGGGCAACAAGAGCAAAACTCCAACTCAAAAAAAAAATGGGAAGGGAAGGGAAGGGAAGAAGGGAAGGGAAGGGAAGAAGGGAAGAGAAGAGAAAGGAAAAAGGAAAGAAAGGAAGGAAAGAAAGGAAAGGAAAGGAAGAAGGAAGGAAGATCTCCATTGGGGACATGCCAATTAATTCTATATGACTTGTGGCTATACAAGTTTTTCTTTCGAGATTAGTCTCTGGGTCATTCACCTGGTGTTTGTTGTCATTGGAGATTCCAGCAGTTTGTCTTTCAGGCACTTTTCATTGAAGTAGGTATGAGCATTAATATAATTGGGTGCTTCAGAGTTCCCTGAAAGTTAAAGGATAGTCTGGCTTTAATTGGTAGCCATTTCTCATTTTTTAAAACTAGTTAGTTCAAATTCTACCCGTGCTTAAGGACATCACACTTCCAAACAGTGACCTTCTCCCAAGTCAGGTCAAGGCCCACTGCTAGATGCTATCATGGTACTGTGTGCCCTTCTTACAGCACTGATGTCAGTTGTAACTTTATACCATATGTGTGATTGTTCAGCTCTTCATTCAGTCACTTGATTCAGTTAACTAATGCCAGTTGGCTTTCCAGTTCACAGAGCAGAAGCCATATATCTTTTAATTTATTTTTCATAGCCCCAGCTCTTAGCCTAGTGCTTGGCACTGAACAGATAAATGAACTCCTGTGTGAGGTTTTTACTTCCTTCTTGTGTTAACTCTTGTGGGAGGCGGTGAGGGGGAGAGGGTGGGCAGGGGATAGATGATGCTGGTGAAGTGAAGTTGCTAATCACTCCTTTTAGTGTCCCAAACTTAGCTTGCTGAAGTTTCAAAATATGCTCCTCCACCATTCTGTTAGGTGACGAGCCTGGATCATATTGTTCAGATAATTTATAATTGTGGAAATTGTAATCAACTTCCTCATTCAACATTCGCCTTTCCAGGCTGAAGAGGGTAACATTTCGATATGCCTCAAATAGCAACACTCTACCCCCCATGTTAGTTGCTATTTCCTTTGTTGCTTGTGCTTTATCTGGCCTCATGGTAATATTTCAGATGTGGTGACCATAATCTCATGTGACATTCAAAAAATATATACATTGGAAATTTATACAATGCCAGTTTCATTGGGTTTCTAGTATTCTTCTGTGTGCATTTACATTTTCTTCATGTTTTAACCCCAAAAGACAATTCAGTCAGTATTCTTACAGAGCTAACAATGACTTCCAGGTATGTGCTTTCCCTGCCTGAAGCTGATAGCTCAGAGCCATTCATTTTATACCTACGCTATTTCTCATAAAATATGTTACCTTGTACTTACTAAGTTGAAGGCTAGTTATTACATTTCTAATGACTTGTACATATTGGTAAGATTTTCATACCTATATATTACCTTTTCTCTTAGCTATAAATCTTTAGCTTTAATATGGAATAAATTTGAGCTTTTTGAACATTTATAAACGTGTTAAACATGATTGGCTTCAGTGATGATTCACAAAGAACTTTACTTTGGAGGAAACTACACATTTATTCTTATTTTGAGCAAAGATGTTTCCTAATATAAGTTTACCTGTGGTAAAACTGCTTTATGGTATAGCACTGTTCTGTGGGGATTCCTGTCTTCATGTTCAAGAGTAGGCTAAAATGCAGCCAGCATGCACCCGTATAGCCATGCTGATGGCTTTTTGCAGATAGTGTTCATTTTGATTAGTTGAAACTTCAGTTCTGATTGCTCAAAGCCAAAGTGTTACCTGTTATTAAATATTTTGAATATTTAAAGTGTTCACAAAATCATGAAATGACATCAGAATCATGTTAGCTCTTTGAAGCTATTAAGTTTTACTTCTCCTAGCTAGGAAGAACACTAATCCATATAATAGGCTGAAGTAAAACCACAAGTGTAAAATAGAGGATATGGATTACCTAAAAATTATAATCAAGAACTAACTGTGTTTTTATAGGTCTGACTTCAAGGTTGTGCATCTGAGGCTGCTGGGAACTGAAAGTTCTTTGACTCTTTTAGGTGATTGGAGGACATATTCTTTTTTGTCTCAGAGAAAAGAAGTGGGTCTATTAATTTGATAATGTGCTTCCCCCTAATTCCTTATAAAATAACAGACTTATGATATATTCTTGCCACTGTGGTCAAAATATACCAAAGTTATCTGAAAAATCTGATGATAAGTTTGATTTCCCTATAGGTTTGGCCTATCACTGCAGAACTTTTGCTGGAAGTAAGATGGTTTTCTGTTTTTCAGTATTTAATTGGAATCATGTTGACACAGTGGTAAGAAGAAGAGAATATATCCTTAGACTATCACAGAAACCATGAAAACATGGTGCCCTCAGCAATGCACAATATACATAACAAATCTGTACATGTACCCCCGATTCTAAAATAAAAGTTGGAAAAAAGTAAAATTCCTATTAAAAAAAAAGGTATGGTCCATATCTTCATATGAAGATTCCACTGCTTTTTTTTTTTTAATTCAATAAACTATTAGCACAAAGAAATTCAGCTTGAATTGACCACAAGGAATTGAGACCTAGCTGGTTGTTTCTTGGGAGTTTTGCTTAATTATGTAAAAATTTCCTCAAGCTAGCCCCTGATGTTTCCTGTGGTCTAGGCACCAGGTCTAGAAAGAATCTGAGAATGAAGATTTCAATAGATGTGGAAATGTCTTAGTATTTTTTATGGTTAGAATGTTCTGTCATTATATAAGATGTAAGATGTGTTATATAAGATATACGTCCCCCTAAGAATGTTCAAGATTAGACTTCATGACTAACTGGTAGGGATGTTGTAGACAAATCCTTGCTCTTCAAAGTCTGATCCATGGACCAGTAACATTGATATCACCTGGGAATTTTTTTTTAAGAAAAATGGACTTTGAGGCTCCCACTCTAGATAGACTCAGTCAGAACTGACATCTTAATGTGATGCTGAGGGGACTCATGTGTACATTAAAGTCTGAGAAGCTTTTGTGGATATCTAATTACCCTGGAGTCAAGAAGGAGCCCTGGCAGGTCTAAATTACTTCTGTTGTTGATTTTTCTTTTCTCTTCTCTCTCCATCCCACAAGAAAGTATCTGTAAGTACTCATTGACTTTTAAAATCCTGCACTTTAAGGTTCTATGTTACACTATGAAGGTCCCGCCTCCAACTGTATGTTATTTAGATCTTTCAACATACAACTAAATGGAAGATGATAAATGATAAATTCTTAGTGAAGGAGACTTTGAGGTGGAAATTTAATTTTCTTTCACTTTTGTGGTTCTTCAGCACGTACGTAGGTACTCTAAGGGTCCTTGACACTAGTTTTTATTATGGCCTTTAGAAAAAACAAGTATGGATTTGAAAGCCCTATGAGGAAAATCTTGAACTTGATTTAGCAATTTTTGGACTTGAAGACATTAGCATTCACTTGCTCCTACCTGTTTCACAATTTAACGCTGGAGATAACAGTTTCAAAGAAAGGACAAACTTTTTGAATTAGATATTCTTGTCTCTGTTGACATACGAATATTATACCTCTCTAAAATTAGTCAACAGGTCTTTTCTACAGTGAGAGTAATTCTTCAGGTGTTTATTTTATTCAGCTACAAGCAATTCTTGTTCTGTGTTTTCAAAAATCATTAACTTTTGCATTTGGCTCTGCAAGTAGCATCAAAATAGGGTCTTAAAACAGAATAATTTTATTTTGCATAATTAAATTCCTTCCCAATATTATTTTACCATTACTCATACAGTAGGCAGTTCTGAACTAGTGCGCACACAAACACAGTCTTTGTAGGAATACCTTGAAAAGTCTTTAACAAATAATTTGAAATCGTTCCTCTTATGACAATTTTTGAAGCCCTTTCTCCTTAATTTCTTCAAAGCTCTTGAATAACTTCTGGGGATTTGACAGTGCTTGCTCACCTTTATTGGTGGTCATAACTGGCAGCTGGAGGTGGAAGAGTGCCCCTGGCATCTGATGGGTGGAAGCCAGGAATCCTGCTAAACAACAGTGCCATTGCTAATTAGCAATGCCAAGACATCCCCCACAATGAGGAGTCAGCACAAAATGTCAATAGTGCTGAAACTGAAAAGCTCTGTATTGAATCTACTGCTGAATTGGTTAATGCTCAAAGGTGCAGTTAACTGATATTCAATGGAGATATACTGTGTATGGACATAAAACAATTATTGACTCTAAACATATAGATGGGTAAATACAGTATCGATGTTTTTACAAAAGCTATTAAAATGTCAAAATTCGGTCTATAAGATAATGCAAGCTCAGTGGAGTTTGTATGATGTTACATATATCATAAATAAGTTTGGGAGTATCCACCCTCCCTTTTCCCCTTCACCTCAACAATTGAATAGATACCGTCATGAACATACTAGATGTTTCAATTAATAAGTTCCAAATAAAAGTGGAATTAAGCTAAAAATTATAAAGAGTCCTTGAATGGCTTGTTGATTAGAAACTAATGTAACTCCTTGTCTAGGATAAAATACCAAACAGGCAGCAGCTGCTGGTAATTTGGTGCAAGTAATTGTAGAGCCAATAAGTTGAAGAAGTGCTTATTAAAAGAAACTGCTTTCCTATCTGCTCATAAGTTCAATTGAGTAATGCACTCTACATGTGGTCTGACACTGTGTAAATTATACACCTGATTTAAAAGCACTCCATCCATGAGAGCTCCTATTTTGCTCATCCATAAAATTTTTACTTTCTTCATTACTACTTGCAGCAATGTGTGGCATAATATCTATCAAATTAGGCTTTGAGGACATCTCAGGCTGGCACCCTGCTGACTTGAAACATGTGCTTAATATTACTGCAGTGCTTTTAACCCCATGAGTGCCCCTGCTTGGCCCACATAGGCATGCAGCTCTGTGCAGCCGCATTCTCCACCTACTGAGAATAAGAGACATCAGAGATAAAGGGTGGGGGTTGGATTAAGGATTAGTCACTAGGTAGGACAAATAAGTAGTTAAAATTTGCAGGAAATAAGACAGACAAAATGAAAACTGTGTAGTCTACTATTCTGCAATTTTTAAAAATATGAGCCAGATATAAACATTTGAAATCAAGGCATAATTTTTGACCGAATAAACTTTGAAAAGCACGACACAAAAGGACTTTCTGGATAACTCACATGAAAGCCAACTTTGGCATGTGTCTTATTCACATTTATAAATATGTGGATGGCTTTAATTAATTTTAACCAACATTTATTGCTTTCTGTCTACTAAGTGCCAGGCACTATGCTTGATGCTGAAGACACAGTGGTGAGCATATGTGGTCCTTGCTGTCTTGCAGTTCAAATCTTGTAAAGGGGTCAGGATTTCAACAATCAACTCTAATATAGTGGGTAAAACATAAATGATCTCAGAGTTCAACATTCATTCAATCATGCATTCATTCATTCAAGGCAGATGGTGTCTGACACAACTGCTCTACTTGCTGGGTCCCCATGGCAGATATTGCACTATTGTAGAGCTAGATACACCGGTGAATCTCAGCCTGATGCCATGAAACATTTGAGTCATGTAATTATTTCCCTCTTTTCTTATTCCTTGCTAACCTCCCAGTCTTCTGATTATAATTTAGCTTCCCACCTGGAGTGTCTATGGAAAAATGCACTTAGTAAAGAATTCTGTGTCTGTTATTTGTGTGTGTGTGATAATACTATTTGTTCTAAATTAACAGACTGATATACTGATCATAATTTAGCTCCCTGTGTAACACTATGGATAGAAGTCCTTTGACAGTCTACTTTTTATTATAAGTGAATACTTTGTCATTCTTATGTTATATGTTAGTCTTAGGGGATTGGTTAATGTGAGTTAATGAGACTTTGTTCCGAAGAGATAGAACCGCTCTCACAGTGCTGGGGTCAGCACTGCAGGGCCAGCCAGGCTTCAGAAACTAGAGTCAAGAGTGGAGGCTACTGAAGGGTTCCAGAAGGTTTTTAAAAGTATATGCCTGGAGTGAGACAGAGAATGAGAGAGACAGGATCAACCAGCAAGAAACAGAGTCGGGGTCAACCAGCAAGAAACAGGAATACATTCAAGAAGAAGTTGAAGAAAGAAGGTAGGTGGAAGCAGAGGAACATGAGGATCGAGGAAGGAACTGGTAGTTGGAGATACATGAGCCCGAGAAACAGATCACTGGATATAGCAGTTCAGAGACCTCTCGAGAGAGCTGTGTTATATAGAAGCTGGAGGGGGAAGGGAACCCAATTATGTGAAGTTTATGGAATAAATTAGCTGGTGCAGAAATGGGAGTGCTTAGTGTGGGTATTCTTTCTACAAGTTTGACAGGAGAATTACACCTTGAAGAGTTGCCTTCTGAAAGAGAGAACCTCAGTATGTACAAAAGGCAATGCACAGGTGCACAGAGAGTAGATAAATGATAAACCGAACTTCTAGGTAAGACATTCATGTGACTTTATTTTTCATGAATTCCTTTATTCAAGTAGAGAGAACATAATTTAGTGGTCAGGCACACAGATGCTGAAGCCAAATGGCCTCGATTTGGATCCCAGTTCCACTATTACAACGTTGGGCAAATTGACCTCTGCTCTTGCCTCAGAGGGTTGTTGGAAGGATTAAATAAATTAACATGTATAAAGCATCTAGAACTGTACCTGATGTAAACATGTAAACATGTTAGACAGATAATAAAGGGGTTAGTCTGGACAAGGGTAAGAAATGTCATACTCTAGGAATGTATGATGAACATTTTTTTCTCTATGTTTTATGAACTTCTTACAAGGTGTATTTGAGATCTAAAATTACAGAGAGCCTACAGAGAATGAAATTGCAGGAGACGTCAGCACAAAATGTTCTAACAATCTTATTCCTAGGTATAAGTAGGTAAAATTGTAGAACTCTCTGAAAGAGTTAAAAGAATTTCCTGATGAAATTGAAGACAAATTTCTATGACTTTTTGTGGAATTTGGCAGATATTACTCAAAGTTCCGTTCAGAATGCCCATAGCAACCTTTGTCTTCCTATCTTCTTTGAATTTAACCTGCTCTTTCTACTCTGTCTCCTTTACTCTAGATATCATTTGGAGTTCAGGAAAGTAGACCCATAAAATCTTTCCAAGTTTTCTTCTTATTTTATTCCTTACATTTTTTTCTCAGTTGATATCAGCTCAGAGAAATTGGGTTAATTTAATAAATGCATCAAATGGCTTGTTCCTTGGGCATCTCAGCTGATGTGAATGTAATTGCTAATTAACTGGTTGATAATATTCTATGAATAAGGAAAGGTAGCTGAATAATTTACTAAACTCTCTCCTTTTCTCTTAGACATATTCATTCAATTCAGGATTATAAACATTGTTTACTGTGACTGGTGACCCTCTGTTTTAATTATTTATTTATTTTATTTATTTTTGAGCTAAGTGGCTTTTTTTTAGAGAAAGACAGAATTACAAAGGACTTAAGAGTTGACATTGGGGACCTTCTTCTTGCCAAAGGTGGGCACAACATTGACAAAGCACTGGTTGTGCTGATCTGCCACTTAACCATGTCTGTTGTC